>VUQI01032388.1:8747-23439 GCA_015106735.1 Paratilapia polleni | reverse complement strand
ACGGGTTGGTGGTGTACCGGGGGCTTTTGTTTCGGACTACGCTTCCTCCTCAGCGTCACCCAGCCGGCCTGATTCCCCGGCTGCACGGGGCCTGCTGGGATAGAGCTAGTTGGAGCTAAGCTACCTTCGCCCGCACCAGCTACAGGGGCCTGGCTAGCTACAGGATTTTCAATGGTGCGGAGTCGAGTCTCCAATTCATTGAGCCTGGCCTCCAAAGCTACAAACTGGCTACATTTATTACAAGTATCATTATTAATAAAGACGGCCGAGGAATAGCTAAACATTTGACACACAGAGCAGGAAAGAGGTGAGACAGGAGAAGCTATGCTAACAGTGATTCGGCTACGAGCTAAGCTAAAAGCTACGCTAAGCTAGCAAATCCCTAAAGACACAATGAGTGAATGATATGAATATAAATTTGCAGGCGATTCAGTAGAAAGTGTGCTATTAATAAAGCACGTGAAAATAAGTCATTATGTAAAAGTTAGTAGTTAATTAATCAAGCTGCACAGTAAGCAGCACTGTGCGATACAATAGGAACAGGAAGTGATACGATACCACAGAGAGCCAACACCTAGTGAGAGCACCACCACAGGAGAACACCACACCCATGTAACTGGCTGCTGTGCTCTGGACCAGTCATCTAGCCCTCACAGTTTGGCTCTTTTTTTCAGCTTCCAGTACATCAAGAACTCAAGTTCAAGAACTGTCCATTCACTTGCTGTCTAATATATCCCACTCCTTAACATGTGCCATTGTAACAAGATAATATTCTTCACCTGTCAGTCATTTAATCAATTTTATTTAAATACATTTTAAATTTTTAAAGTTTACACTTTACAAAATGAGTGCATGGGAAGAAGCATACAGCAAGACAGTATAAAATATTAAGAAAAATGACCACATTAAAAACACTGATGTGAAAAACATAAGAATTAGAATAAAACATCCATGTCAAAAAGATCCACATTAAAAAACATTATTGATGCTTTTAAAAAAGTATCAGTAAGGACCTCATCGTGCAACTGTCCATTCTTTACTCATACACAAGGCTGATTTTGTAAACAGTGTAGATAAATATGTATATGAACAATTCAAACTTTTACAGTGTTGTCAATGAAAGAATGGCTTGAAATATAAAAAAGCAAACACTTAGGGTGCTATACAACAGTTAAGTGGCAGAATAATTACAGTCTTTGAGTTTTCTGTTAACACTGCACTCTGATGCACCACAGTACATGATATTTTTGACTGTCAAGTCAAAGTCAGTCAGAGCAGTTTGATTTTTAAAAACCACCAGTGAAATACGAAACTGTTGCACAGTCTGAAAACTGCTCGACAGTTTCATCCAGTAATGCACACAGCCATATTCTGTGTCGCTATTGTGACAACATAACAAAGTTATGTGTCCCATTCAGGGCCAGAACTGTAACTCTACAGTCCAAAAAAAGTGCCTTAGAAAACAAAAAGGGAATCCCTGTGATGAAGTCCTCAGTGGATGGGATGCCAGTAACAATCAGAGTCCAGTTTGTCGTTCCTGCAGTCGGCGAGTCACTGTTAGAAAAACTCCTGGTGCTTCAGCAAAAACTGCTGAGAAAAGTGGTGACAGCAGCCTCTTACTGAGGACAATAAAAAGGCACGAGTTGGCACTGTGTCAGACATCAGACCTTTGGTGGAGGTACTGGCCTCAGAGCCTGGTGGATAAAAGAAAGATGGATACATTCACAAATGTTGAAGCTACATTATGCTAATTTTATGTTACATATAGTTCAAATGACTGTGTGTAATGTAAGATGAGACAGTTGCAGTACTGAGAACAGAATTAAAAGAATTACCATCCACTTTATGAAATGTTTTAGCGTCTTTTGATTCAGCGAGCTGTTTAGCATAGTTAGAAGCAAGCTAGCAAACAAAGCAGTGATTAATAATAATTTAAAAAGTGCAAATTTTTGACTTATTTGCCTGGTTTCCAAAAACACGACTTTAAGTAAATGCTGACATTGCTCTATTTTAGCTACATGTGTGAATTGTTGCTAACATTTTTGCCATGTATACAGTGATGATATGGCAGTGTTATGTTTACAGCTTATTGGGCTGCTTTTTGGAAGGTAGCTAAATATCAGAATATTTCAAGTCATAGTTTAAAACCTTCCAAAATTAACTACAGATATCAAATGAGTGTGAAGAAACAGCTGCTATGACTTATCCAAAGCATCTATTGTGCTGGAGAGATATCAACTAAAACTGAAAGCCAGGCTGTACTTGTGTGTAATACCAGTTTGTACTACAATATGAGACAGCAAGTCAGTGTGACTTGCCTGGTTATTTATACCAATAAGAACACACTGTTATTTCTTCTTGTTATTCAGGGTGGCCTGGAAAAAGGCAAAGCCCCTTGAGGAAATAGGGGTAAGGCTGAACAGAAATATGATAAAATAATAATATAAACAAAAAAAAAAGCAAGCCATATTAAAAAAGTAAATGTTTGCTGTTTAGTGTTTGGAAAATGTAGCTTCTTAGTGATGAATGACAAAGAACCAATTGTGTCTGTCAGTCTTCATCCTCTCAAATCTTAGATTCTTTCAGAGACAAAAACATATCATCCTCTGTCATGTTGGTAAAAAAAGACCTAGTTCTTTCCAGATGAAGGCCCTCACATCAAGAGTTTTGACTCGATCACATCAAAGGTTAAAGGCCTATGAGCTCTGTTACCTGCCGTGCAGCTGTGTAGTTCTGAATGGTTGGTTTGGGTTTGTTCCCTGGTGGGGGTGGTGCAGCTCTGTAGTTCTGAATGGTTGGTTTGGGTTTGTTCCCTGCTGAGGGTGGCGGAGGTGGAGGTCCTTCGGGCTTCAGTCTGTCAGCCTAAAATTTCAAGTATCGTTAGGAAATGTATTGAAAGAGTTTTTAGAAAAATTTCCAGCTCCATTCAGAACGTTACCTGTCTGACTTCCCCAGGGTAACTGGGTACAGGCCGTTTGTTGAGCTTGTAAGTGGGGTTTTCCATGGCTGTGTGCTTCGCCTGTGTTGCTGCACTGCAAAGAGAGATATAATCCACAGGTGAGGACCCTCATAAAGGTGAGTCTACAGAAAGAGAGCCATACAAAGGCCTCTAGCAGAGTCGAGATTACTCACATTGGCAGCGTGGGACTTTGCCGCTTTTTCCAGATGATTCCTGCCACACCAGCAATGATACCAAGAAGCACTAGTGTAACTGTGACTGCAATGGCAATAGTTTTCCCTGCAGAGAGGGGAAAGTTTGGTTGGGCTGCAGCAGCACAACATGACACAGTGAATTAAATTTAATCTGCAGATTGGTGTAGATGGATCTTACCAGTATTACTAAAAGATTCATCCATTGAGTTACAGGAAGGAGGCACCCATCCAGGCTCACACTGACATTCGCTTCTGTGGTTGCACACCTGGAGAACGCAAAGGAGTCATTATCAGATGATGTCAGAAATGTCATTTTTCATAGAATAAAGGCAGATATTTTGGGGTTCAAACTTCAGCACAGTTCTTGCAGAGCCATAAAAATTCTTGAAAGGCATTGAGTAAAAACTCAAACAGGGCCTTAATTCATATTAAACTGTTCTAAAACAATCTACCAAAGCACTTAAAAATGCTAAGGCACCGGAAGTTCTTCAATTTTTTTCTAACAGTCCCTTTTCAAAAACTTAAAAAATAATCTGTAACATCTGAGTGCACACTTATTTACGCTGCACGTTTGCCTGCAGTTCCAAAAAGACAGCCTTCATCAGTAAGTGTGGATACGCCATGTGTATCTCACATCAGCGTTTTGGGGATGCCTAGAAGGGCGTCTTTGTTTTTATAGGGTCAAACCTTTAAAACAGCTGCAAGTGCATGTCTACTGTTGCTGTGATTGTCACACTCACTGCAAAGCCTGGGGCGTCTATGTATAGATACAACTGTAAAATTGGGGATTTTTTTTTTTCTAGTAAGTCTTAAAGTTATGGGTGTGGCTGCTTTTATTAACAGGTGTCCCAAAACAGGCAGCTGTCTGCTAGGCCTAAGATCCACTAATCTGAGTCACAGAACTGGACCTCTCCACTAGCTTTGTGGTGTTGGTGCCTTTTGGAGTGTTTTAATAGAATTACCTGACTAGTAATATAGCTTGATGTGAGTCAAAGAACACTGACACTGCAGCTTAAAAATGTGGAGTCCAGAAACCTTTTACACATAATCTATGCTTACTGCATGGATGGGAAACTACACTAAAAAGGTCTGATAAAGTGCTGCCCCCTAGTGGGGAAGGTTTTAGTTTAAGTTTTGCAGACTAAGTACATAAAACACCTTTAACCCTTTCATGTTGAAAAGTTGATCTTAAATTTCACTCTGAGTAGCACTAAAGAAGTGAGCATATGCAACTTCTCTTAATGAATGTGATCATTTTAGAAACAGATTCACTGATAATGAAAATAACTAGAATGTACAGTCTAATACAAAACTGTTAAAAATCAGCTCCACCTCAGCCGATCAGTTTTTGGAGTCAGCATGTACTCACAGCATGGCCTGGGCATTTTGCCGAGCAGTTTGTGTTTCTGTAAGCTGTCTGCAGATCCACACACTGATTCTGGCTGCACACCTTGGAAAAGACCAGTCAGACACATGTTTGACTTTATTTTGTTCTACATTGTAGATTTAAAATTAAAAGACAAGGATTTTAAGCAGCCTGCTACCTTTCCGTCTCCGCATTTAGTCCCCATTTCCACCTGGCCGTAGTCTTTGGTATAGTCGGAGAAGAAAGCTGCCTTGCAGTTGCCGACGCTGACCATCTGGCCGTAGTTTGGGTTGTCATTACCGCCGTGGCAGAAGAGCTTTCCACAAAGAACATCTCTGCAAAGGACAGACACAGTTTGTTTGTGATCATGTTCATTTAATATCAAAAACCAAGAATAAAAATAAGGGCCCATGCAGAGTAACTGTCACACTGTATGTTCTGCTGGGACTCACTCTTGCTGACAGGGGATGAACTGGCTATTTGAGAGACGTTTGCAGAAGGCGTAGTAGGTTCCTCTGGTGTTGTAGTCATAGCAGAATTGACTGGCCTCAGTAGCACCTGAGAGCAGCAGGAAATTACATGAAAACCTTGTCCTCCAAATGTCTTTCATATACACACATATGTGTATTAACAGGACACTCACCTGATCCATACATCTTGACACACTGCTTGGGTTTCTGCGGACACTGGCCGTTGTAGCAGTACCCCAGAGCTCCGTCACATGGGAACCCGTTCACGGCAAACACATCCTCAGGACAGGTGGTGCTCTTCCCGTCACAGTACTCTGCCAGATCACAGTCATCCTGCTTCCTGCGGCACTCTTTGGAGGTGGGCGAGATCTGTGCGGAGCACGTTCCATCAAAGTACAAGTTAACTCAGACTTTGCTTTTCTTAAAGTGTTTTATGCTTATAAAAAGTGTAACGCTATGTAAAGCACCCTCAGTGTATGAGCTCTTTTAATGGAAGAAAATGTAGGTACAGAGCACTTTCAAAATGCAGTATGATGGTGTTGGTTTGTAATATCTATGAGAGCCACTAGAGGGCTGTAGCTGAGCAAACATTTGGATCACAGCAGCAAGAGACGGAGGGTTTCAGGAAGGCACCAGGTACATTGATTTTTTTTTTCTTACTGACTCACCTTACAGTTCTCACAGCACTCGCCTTCAGCACACTGTGCACCTTCCTTCAGGGTGCAGGTGGTGGCATTGCAGCATGGGTTTGTGCACTCCTACAAGGACAACATACAGTAGAAGTCATCAGGCTGTTGTTAGGCCTTACTGTATTATGTAGTGTTAAACTTCCTTTTGTTCTGTTCCCCCAGAAATATTCCTTCATTGTTAGGTTGAATGTTTGAATGTTTCATGGTTTATTGTATATCTGCTGAGACACAACCTGGTGAGTAATGTCCACTGTGTGTGTCTGCTGGCCTCATGATCAATGTGCATACTACTAAAGGCAAGTATTTTAAATTACTTTGTATAACCATTGTTTTCAGTTTCTATACTACTTCTATATTAATTGATTATCAGACACTTTTGTGGTATTGGACCGTACTAAAAGATGTGGTGCAAACATGTGTGATGGTTTTGTACACAAAATACCAAAAACTTCACTTATTCTGTGAAATCTACATTTTTCAGTATAGTTGCAATCAGGGAAAAAGCAATTCACTGGGGCACAGCTGCCATGGCAACTTGGTCTAATTACGTTAAGCATAGCACTGATGAAAATTAGAGCAAATTATTGGCATCTAGAAATTTTCAAACACATAACATCAAACACATCACTTAACAACAGAATCACTTTTGTTTATGGAAAAACACGTAAGAGAAAAAGAGTTTTTGCTTATTGCAGCGCTCCAGTGATCAAATGAGACAGCAATAGTTCCCGAGCAACATCCCGAGGTCGACGTTCAGAGACAATACAAGGTTTGGTTTTAACCCGGTATCAAACTCTAAATATTCACTATAAATGAGGCCAGCATGGGAAAAAAAACTGCAGTTCCTCTAATGGCCACTTGAGGCCGGAACCATTACTTTGTGAAGTCCCGTTTTAAAGCTTCAAGGTGAGCGTTTTGAAACCAGCTGTGACGAGCGAGGGCTGAATCTGACTGTGAAACCACAAGCTCACTCAGACTTTTCAATCAGTCAGTAGCTGATGAGCATATCCTGGATAATGTTCCTTTCAAACACTTAACCAAAATTTACTAAATGGATTTCCTGTTTTATTCATTATGACCTGAAATGAGCGACTGAGCCCTTTAGGAAAGTTTTTAGAGAGGTCAGAGCAGAGGGCTGTTTTCCTATAGACTTCAACAGGACCAGAAGTCCTGGTGGCCATTAAAAAGAATGCAGGTTTAAAAAAATTCTGTATTGGCTTCACTTTTTAACCCCTACAGCTACCCCCACCCTTCATACTGTCTTTGCTCCACAGTGAGTCAATCCCCATAGATACGGGAGTCTATATGGATTATTAAAATACCCAACTTTACAGCTGAAATAAACATGTGTTTTTCAATATGGGACCAAGCTTGCACATATCTTGAAATTATGAGTTCCAGCAGAGGTGAAAACAGGTCTAAACATCATTCTGGTTGGAATGTTCTCCCTGGAGAGTACAAGCTGTTTAACTGTTACACACCTTACTCTGCAGCAAGCCAAAACCAGTCCTCACATGCTTTAGAAAAATAAACCAAAATGTTTGCACAGTATGGATGCTCACTGTGAACATGAATTACATTCAGCTGCACTGTCATTTTGTCATATTTCTATAAAGGTACACAGGAGTGTTACTTAAAATAAGATGAAGTATATAATAATAGTATTAGTGCAAAAAAAAAAAAAAGATACTTTCAAGAAGTTTAATCGTCTTATTCAGCAATTTGTGGCTGCCAGAAGTCAGCTGAATATTAAGCCTTGTGAAAAAAGTGCCTGGATGCACCAGAGGATGCTTTGAGAAAAAAAAGAAACCCATGTGCTGGTGCATGTCAGGCAGCTTGACTCTCGTAATGTAACAATCACCTCATTAAAAGAGTCAAGAACAGACAAATAAATATAATAAATATAATATCGAGTTTCATTCTCAGCAATCAATAGCTGTGGGGCAGACACTGTTTCAGACCTGAGCATGCACAGACACAATCTAAACGCAGGGAACAAATATAAGTAATTCCCTGCTTGCTACATTGTCTGATTTGAATAGTCTCTATTTCTGGGAAGGCAGTAGGACCGAGTAGAAATGAGTAGAGGTTTGTGAAAAAGAAAAGCTCTCTTACCAGATCAGATCAACAGAATAATAAGTTTAACAGTCTGATGTGCTAATTTACCTCCACAGAGCCACAGTCACACTGCTCTCCATTCTCCCTAAAGCCATTTCCACAGACTACAGGAGCCACCATGCTCCTGTAGTCAGGCTTGTCCAGCAGACAGCTAGGGGTGCGACTTGTTAGGTAATTTTCATAGCTGTTGCTGCTGCAGCTACTGAAAGCTCGGGGAGTGTTCCAGCTGAAGAAAAACAAACACATTAATCTGCTTAAGTTCTTTGAACTACAGTTAGAAAAACATGTTTTTAAAGCAATGATTTCTGAAAAAGCATTCAATCTAATTTTTTTTCATCAAGCAAGTAAGACATTTTGACTTGTGCAGTACAGGTTTAAGTATTACTGCTACCAGTGTCTGACACTGAGGAGAAGTGGCGGCACAGTAGTAGCACGGTGGTGCATATACAGTATGTATATAATGTACACCCATAAAACATGCACATTACATCCTTTCAATCCACGTGAGATGGTGAGTCTTAGTTAAGCACAAGGTGTCCTTTGGGGGCAGTGTGTGACTCACTCTTTTCCTGTACCCACCCAATTGGTTTTTAAGTGCCTAAACACTAACTTCTGTTCAGATCCAAACAGGACGCAAACTATGGTCTTCTGGTTGATAATTTTATGACTTATGCCACGGTTATCATTCCAGCCTCCCAACACAGACTTCTCTTAAAACACAACAGTTATCTCAGCAAGTGGTTCTTGGAGGCGCCTATGCCAAAAGACACCTTGTGTGTTATGAGGAACACAGGCAGCATCCAACAAAATGCCGTTATGTGATGCCCCAGGATGAGAACATGTTGGTGGTTCCACCAGTCAGCCTTACTGGCAATTTAGTGTTCACAGGTAGTACTGCAATGAAAAAATGCCCTGCAGCAAAAAAAAAAAAAAAAGCATGTTTCCCATAGTCTTCCAAAATAAAAGACACACCTGTAAAAGAGCAGTTTTGCAAAGTCTAGAAAAGCAAGTTTAATTTCTGTACATCATTACAGTATTTGGGCTGAGCAGGGAAAACGCTAATGCATTCTTTTACTAACAGAAAGAGTCTGATTTTATTTCATTGGTGGATGCTTCGAAACAACTTTTCTTACCTGAGGGCTGCAGCCATGATGCAGCTATCCCCAGAACAAAAACAAGCACTGGAGTCATCGTGGTTCATGCCCAAGTTGTGGCCCATCTCATGAGCCAGTGTTGCTCCCACTGCAATGGCTCGGTCACTGTGGTCCTAAAAAGTAACAAAGCACAAGTGATAGAAGTAAAAATTGAGCAATGGCAATCTGTCATGTCATGACAGTTTGTGTTCTCTCAGTCTGCTGAGTCGTGATTTTCTGACCACATACTGGCAGAGTTCCTGTAGCAGTCTAGATGTGCACTGCACAATGGAAGATGGCATTTCAAATGACTTTGGGAAGAAATGGTTACTATAAATAATGGTTCATAACTAGAGAACCAAAACTAACCTGGGAAACCTGCTGCTTGAGTCTACAGCCAGGCTAGGAATTTGGTGAGACAATGGCAGTGTTAACCTGCAGATGTTTACCAGGAAGTGTTCACTACACATTGCTGACCGACTGAAGGGAATGTCATTAGTTTTTCCTGGCATTTGGACATAAACCAAAGTATCAGACACATACTAAAATTGATTCAGAGGGACATATGAATGCAGGTACTAAATATTTTAAATCATCTCATGGATTTAGAAAGATTTTGCTAAAATTCACAATTATTAACCACGACATGAAACAAGAGCAAAAGTTTTGGGATTGCTCAAGTCAGTGGGATACGTCATCTGGGATCTGTGAATGCATGAATAAAAATTCTGCTCCTATTAATTGAGTGGATTTTAAAAGGTTTCACTGGGTTACCCAACAAGCATTGTAATAGCACAGCAAGAATCAAAGACCATCAGCCTCATTATGATTCATCCTCTGCAACATGAATATACTGGACACACCAAAATTCATTGCAATCCATTGAACAGTTGTTTAAATATTTCAGTAAAAAATAATATTAAATAAATGTAACAACATGCTGGCATTAGAAGACAAGTTTGGGGATCACTTAAGTTGGTAGGATTCATCTCTGGGCATAATGAATATCACCAAAATTATATTCTAAAGTGAAAGACTGATGTTGGCATTCAATGAGCTGGGCTATTAGCATGGCTAAAAAAATAAAATCCTTTGTCTCAAATCATTACACCCAGCCCAGAATATGATGTACAAGATATCCCATCCAATTAACTGAGAGAAGTCTACCTAGAAGATCTTACCTGTACAACCCCGACAGAGTGATCAGAGCAGAGAGTCCCAATGAAAGCAAGACCCACAGTCGCTCCTTCAAAGTCAATACCACTGAAAGATAAGACCAGAAAATCTGAAATTCATATCCAGGACATGTTCATTAATCCAGCTACTCATTTAACCAAATTATACAGCATATCATACAATTCAATAATCAAAATTCTTCTCTGGGATTAGAGGAAACATGGCTGGATGATGCAATAATGGCTTTGTAGATTTTACTCACACACACACACACACACACACACACACACACACACACACACACACACACACTCGTGACTGAAGTGATACAGGTCATTGTTTAAAGGTCATTAGTTAGCTGGTTTCTTCTCTTGTTTGACTGTCACTAGACTAGCTTCTCTGGACTTTCCTGAATGTTGAGCACATTTACGCAGTAGATCCAATGATGGAACCTGTTGTGGTCGAGTCGGCAAATAAACAGAAGTTACACAAGCATTATGTGGACATTTAAAACCTCTTCAGCTGATGTGTCAAGCTTGTAAAACTTGTGAAACAACACACAAACATGAGTGTTCAGAACACAGAATTCTGAATTCCTTTTTCTTTCCTGACGGGTTACTGTTGAATACTGACTATTTATTTATTTTCAGGAACAGAAAGTAGGAGTCAAAAAAGAAATCTTTCTGCACATGATTTGACTAGGATTGGGTTCTACTTATAGAGATTATTCAGACCTGATAAGATGTGCGTTGTCATGCTTCGTCCTCTTCACCAGCTCAGAGTTCCTCCACTTCATGAAAGCATCCAGGTTGGCCCCTGCTGGGGGGGTCACAGAGATCAAGTCACCGCTGGACCATATCTCCAGCCCCACCAGAGCAATGAAGGTCCTCAGAGGTTTGTAGACCTGCAGAATGACACCATTAAAAAGGTGACATTACACTCCAGCTGCTCGCAGCCACGTGTCACTCTTCTGCTGGAATTTGCACAGAAATAGCAAAAACACCGACTCACCATGTTGACAAAGTTGACAATCTCAAATATCCTATTTCTCAGTTTTCCGTTATCACTCTTCATCTTCACATACTGCAACACCACAAATCAGATTAGAGCAAGTTCACATCCCTATTCTGACCACTGCAGTTTATAGAAAGTAACCACAGGAGTTTGTGGCACTGTGCAAAAATACCAAAAAAAAAGTTTTCAGCAGTTTAATTTTACCTCGCGGTTGTCAGCGACGAGGAAGAGCTCGATGTATTTCTGCTGCTGGACAATAGAAATACCCTAAAGAAAAGAAACAGAAGAGAGCAAATGAAGGCCCATTTATGTTCATGTCTACTTAAACTTTATTAATAGAACAACTAACATTACTAGACTGAAGGATGTGTGAGCTTTTTTCTTCTTTGGCACATTTAACCACAGATAGATTTGGGGGCGGCTGTGGCTCAGGAGGTAGCGCGAGTCGTCTACTAATCGGAAGGTCAGTGGTTCGATCCCTGGCTCCACTAGTCTGCATGCCGAAGTATCCTTGGGCAAGATACTGAACCCCACGTTGCTCCCAATGCATTCATCGGAGTGTGAGTGTGTGTGAATGTTAGTAAGCACTTAAGTGTAGATAAAAGTGCTGTATGAATGTATGTGTGACTGGGTGAATGTGGCCTGTAGTACCAGTCCATTTACCATTTACCAGATAGTCTGACAGCCTAAAAGGTTTAAAAGATCATGACATGGAGGAGCTCTGAGCTGCTGAAGACAAAACTGATTGTGTTACCGCTGATCTGGAGCGGCTGCGGCTTGTTGGAGGTTCGAAGTCGTCATTCCAGGTGGTGTTGGTGACGCCGCATACAGCAGGTGTGAAGTTCTTTTCATTAAAAGTCGTCACTGCATGATCTCCCTCATCGTCACCGGACAGCGGCTCAATCAGGTACCTCTGGGCAGATGTTCTGAAGTAACCCCTAAACCAAGATCACGCTGGTTAGACCACTTAATTCATTCCTCTGATGTTGTTTGAGGCTGAATCAACTTGTCGTTTGAAGACTTTTCGGGCAGCATTTTTTTCTCCCACAGATTTCACTTCCGGATTGTTTTGCGATATTTGTGATATTTTTGCAGCTTTCTGCACTTTTGTTTTGGTTTTGTTTTCATAAAACTTTACTGTTTTTGTTAAAATCATCACTGTCATTTTCATACACAGCTGGCACTGTTTAAAAGTAAGTTATGTGGCCAGCACAGGTAATAAAGCAGGTAATTAACAGCTAGTCAGACACAAGGGAGCATTTTGCAGGTAAAGTAACACGTGTATCAGACGTTCATAATATGGCATAACATGCCTACATCATGACACACCCACTGTGTGTAAATCGTTATGCATGTTAACATGAACATCTGTGTTTCAGGTCAGGTGTAAATTAAGGTTAGGGTTACTGTCAGGTGGTAAGGTTAATGGTAGGGTTAGGTTTGGTTCAGGTAGGTTGATGTTAAACAAGCAACAAGCTCATGTAGGCTGCTACCCAATGTACTGTAAGAAGGTGTGCTATGTCCTGGGTGTGTTGTAAAGTGGGTGTGTAATGTTGAGTAAAAGACTGCAGATAGACCCTTCTCAGTTAAGTAATGCTATGTACCAGGCACAAAAACATAAGGTAATAGGCAGTGACAGAGGTGCATTTAGCAACTCAATAGGCAAATATTTCACTCAGGAGGTGATGAAAAGTTGCAGTGCAGAGTTAACTGGAGCACAGATTTCAGACTGGAGAATATTTTGGTGTTTTGGTTACTGGGTGTTGACTTTATTCTTAAAAACATGGTGTATTAAAGTGACTGTTTCACAGGAATTCTTTGATTAATGGTGCAACTGAATGTATTGTAAATCACTTTTTTTTTTGGCTTACATTTAATTTGCAAAATGCCTGAACTGTTACTTGCCCTCCGTGTACAGAATGACCTGCATTTGCCAGGTGGACACATTTACCGCTGCTATAGCAACCTGAACAGTCTATGTACAGCTTGTTTCTGCTGAACCGAGGTGGCCAGAAATCTATTAATCTCATATGAAGCTTTCACATTATTAACTTAATCCTTTATGCAAATGCAGAAACTGGCTGTTTGGCTTTGTGGTTTAATACAACAAAGAAGTTAAGCCGTGAGGTTATTTGAATTATTAATATGTGCTTTCAGTATGGGCGGGTACTGTTTTTAAACGAAGTCACGACAGTTTAAATAAAGCAAAGCTAAAGATGCAGGCTCACCTGAGTCCATCACAGGTGCTGATGCTAACAGATGATTTGCTGTCATTCACAATCCTCCCGTGATAGTAGCAGTGATCCTGGCAAGGACATGAAAATGGTGACTGTGTTAATAAATGAGAACATTTAAAATTTCTCTCATATAACCGTGTAGATGGATTCAATTCAATTTTCAATTCAATTCAATTCAATTCAATTCAATTTTATTTATATAGCGCCACAACAACAGTCGCCTCAAGGCGCTTTATATTTTAGGGTAAAGACCCTACAATATTAGACAGAAAACCCCAACAGTCAGACGACCCCCTATGAGCAAGTACTTGGCAACAGTGGGAAGGAAAAACTCCCTTTTAACAGGAAGAAACCTCCGGCAGAACCAGGCTCAGGGAGGGGCAGCCATCTGCCGCGACCGGTTGGGGGTGAGGGGAAACAGAAGAGAGCAGAGGGAGACAGGACAAATTCCAGTCTTAGAAGCATTTTAAATCCATTAAAACATGCAGTTTGGAAACAGCTGCATGTGAGTTGAGGTAAGTCAAATATTTTGCATGTGGAACTCAAACTTGTCTACAAAAGCAAACACTTACAATGTCATTCGGTACTGTGGTGACTCGAGTCCCATCTTCTTGGTAGTAAGTCTCAGAGTAGTCTTTGGTGAGTAATTCACTGAATACAGAAAGATACAGAACAAATGTACAAATCATATGATCTGACATGAAGATTGAATCAAACAGCAATTTATTCAGTCTCTTCTGACAGAAAGTCATTTGTTCACGTTATCAGTATTTTATAACGTCTTTAACACCAGAATATCTTAAAAGCTGATTATTTTACTATTACATGTATATCCATTTGTGTCTGAAAATGGGTTCAGGGAAGTGAAAGCGTACTTATTTCTTTCGAGTTGCATTTCTATATCTTGTCCCCCAACAGTCATTGCATACGTAAGAGTCTCCGGTTTGTGGTGCTGTGAGGAAAAAAGAGGAAGATTTGCTTCCAGTCATTTATTTGTTTTTTTTTTCATTTCCCATAACCAGCAGCACAACTACATATGCAGGCTTGATTGTCGTCATAGGATTTGAAATAGAAAAAAAAAAAAAAAACACCTCTGCATGTCTTTTTCTGACTGTGTGCAGTCTGACAGGTCGAACCACCTCATAGTGCTTTCCCTCTTCAAATTCAGGACCGTGGCTTTCTGTGGAGATACAGCAAACATGTGGGATTAAAAAGGGAATTTTCTTTTTGGATGTTATGGAGTATCTAGCCAGGAGTCAACAACATAAAAAATGGTTTATGTAATTAGCTAATCTACTACTTAACCTTTTTTTTTTTTTTTTTTAAAAAACCAAAA
>VUQI01032387.1:0-16698 GCA_015106735.1 Paratilapia polleni | reverse complement strand
GCAGGACAATGCTCCATGCCACACAGCTAGGTCGATCAAGGTGTGGATGAAGGACCACCAGATCAAGACCATGTCATGGCCAGCCCATTCTCCAGACCTGAACCCCATTGAAAACCTCTGAAATGTGGTCAAGTGGAAGATGGCTGGTCACAAGCCATCACACAAAGCTGAGCTGCTTGAATTCTTGCGCCAGGAATGGCATAAAGTCACCCAACAGCAATGTGAAAGACTGGTGGAGAGCATGCCAAGACGCATGAAAGCTGTGATTGCAAATCAGGGTTACTCCACTAAATATCGATTTCTGAACACTTCCTAAGTTAAAACATTAGTAATGTGTTGTTTTAAAATGAATATGAACTTGGGTTTTTTTGCGTTATTTGAGGTCTGAAAACACTGGACCTTTTTTGGTATTTTGACCATTTTTCATTTTCTGCAAATAAATGCTCTAAATGAAAATATTTGCATTTGGAATTTGGGAGTTATGTTGTCAGTAGTTTATAGAATAAAACAAAAATGTTCATTTTACTCAAACATATACCTATAAATAGCAAAATCAGAGAAACTGATCATTTTGCAGTGGTCTCTTAATTTTTTCCGGAGCTGTATACACTCACACACACACACACATATATATACAGCTCTGGAAAAAAATTAAGAGACCAATGAAGGACCACCAGATCAAGACCTATATATAAAACACTCCCCTGTATCAAAAAATAACATTTCTGCTGTTTTCCAGAAAAAAGTTGATATTAACTAATTCAATGATGCTGAGTTCAAAAATACCAATAAAAATATTCAATCATGTACAGTTTTTGCAGAAAATGCAAATCCATTTTTTCCACATATGGTACAGCCAGGAAGGTTTTCTCACTGAGCCTAGACCCAAGCAACTTATCCACTTCCTTTGGCAGATCCAAATCTCATACTAAGCCATTTAACTCTGGCTGAGTGAATAACTGGGGGACAGATGAGCTACTAAAAGATGGATCGTCAAAGTCCTCATCACTAGAATGTTGTGCATCTGGAGACAAAACATCATCATAGTCTTCTCTCTAATCAGATAAGCCAGTAAAAATGGGAGGTGGTATTTCATCTGAATGTGGTACAGGTGTCATTGCTGATGGCAGGTTAGGGTAACTGATAGATGATTTAGTCTTGGAACTGTATCCAGAAAAACTTACTAAACAGAAGAAGTGATTCTGTGGCTCCTACACACACACACACACACACACACACACACACATATATATATACACACATATATATTCATGTATATTCATATATATATTATATATATATATGAAAATTCTACATTCTACATTTTTGCATTTTTAATACCTCTTAGTATATTTTAAACTTAACCTGAATTATAAGACAGCTCCAAGGCAGTAGGTCTTGAAACGGTAGGTAGCGTAGGTCTCGAAAATGAAAACTATGCACATATTTAAGAAAATTATTTTCTCAGACTTATAATTCAGGTTAAGAGTACCATCTGGAAACTTTGTTCTGTTCAGATTAGACTATCTACTGCTATTTTTGTTTTTTGTGGTCCAACTTGTGATATTTGCTCAATCCAGCATAAATGTTAAATCAAAATAGCATTTTTTCATTGTGTGACTAAGAATTTCATGTTAAATATTATTCAGTTTTATTTTTGCATTATTGTGAATATAACTATTATACTATTCAAAAATTGTAATTCAGAAATTACAGTAGTTGTCTTTTGCAATGTGAAGTTTTTTTAGTAGTGTATGCTCAAATATGGGACTTTACAGGACTGCTTGAATTTTTTTCATATTTTAACTAGCCAATACTCAGACATTTTTTGATGTATGTGTCCCAAATTAATAAAAATTTCAGGCTTTTATCTTCATGAGACATTCATGTTCAAATACTGCCTCAGATTTCAATGTGGGAAAAAAAAGGCCTGAAAGTGGATCGACAGACCATTTTTCAAAAAAACATATCTTGAAAAGTACTTGATATATGAAGCTAAAATTTCACAGCAATCGTTATATATGTTCAAACTTTGGACCATAAAATATTTAGGCAAATCTGAGATGGTTGAGCAGAAAAAATTTGATGATTTGTGATGGAATGACCCTTATGTATTTATTTTTGGGGGGCTTTTTAGCCTTTACGGAGATAGGACAGTGGAGAGAACACAGAAAAGCTGGGAGAAAGAGCAGGGGAAGACACCCACCAAACGTCTTTGGGGATGATTCGAAGCCAGGCCTCTGCAATAGCCTCTCTTCCAGATACTGCATATGGGTCACCTGCTCACCTAGGTGAGGTATACCGGTGCCCAGAATGAGCTTTATTTAAAAGAATCTGAGAAGAGAAGCAGCTGTTCAGCAAAAGTCACACCATCTCAGTATAAGAGATTAACACTTAAAAACACGAGTGGCAAGAGATGGCAAAAGAAGCCATTTATTGTAATAATGCAAAAGAAACTAAACATGAACACATTTTTTTGTTCTTTTTGCTTTTTTTTTCCAATCAAGCAAAATGTAACAGTTTCCACGTTGAAAAACACGGTCAACACTTAAGTCTGAAACAGTGTGAAACACCAGTTCAATCAGACAGTTCTGTTTGACGGCAACAGCAAAACAGCTGATTTTTGCTCCCAATCTTTTGCAACACATAAACTTTTAGACGGAGAAAAAAAATTTGAAATCCAACACATTGCTTTTTAAAAATCAAATATATACATTTTTCTTACAGCATTTACATATAGAATGAAAACTAAAACAAAGCAAGTACCACTGTAGAACTCTCTGTCAATCCAAAGATTAAAAAGAAGAAAAACATACACCATGTAGACAGAAGTGAACATGAAGCATGATGTTGCTGCCATACCATATCATCTTTATTAATGCTGACAGGGAGAAGCAGCAGGCTTTCCTTGGTTCTATAAGGGATTCTGGGAAGACATGGGGCAAATGAAGGGTCAGGAACATGCAAGCACAGCCCTGAGCTCAGTCAGGACATGTGGGGGAAAGTCTTCCTCCCAGCTGGCTTCACTTCACTTCCACTGTAGTCTGATTTAGGAAGAAGGGATGCATTAAACATCCTCCAACTCATGACATGACATTGGTCACACAATGTGATATCACTATTTTGGTGTTGTTCCTACAACATCATAATTACTGTAGCTCCCAGACCATTGTTGCAACTGGCCAATTACACTGGTGTGATGTCACAACTTTGTGACTTGGTGGTGCGGATTTCTACTGTGTGGGTAATTTTGTGAAAGGGTCTATTTCAAGTGTTGCGTTTGGAAATTTTGAACTTCATTTTTTAAACTGAATGTGATGAGCAAGGAGTAGACCCCACTGGGAACTGCATACCCATATGGTAAGGACTTCTCAATCCCAAGGTAGCCATGCCCTTAAGCATGTCCTGCTTTATTGTTAATTATACTTTAAACAGGACCATAATTTACTAAAGAAATATCGTGTTGTATTAACTAAAACTTAAAACAAGTAACTGAGACCATAAAGTTAGCAGGAAAAGGTTTAATGAGGTCATAAATAAAGTGAGAAGTAGGGTCATTTTCTTATACACTTGCGTTTGTCAAATTGGATGTCTTTTGCGACGAGAGAAGTCTCCCCCCTGCTTGTCATTAAAAAGAATCCAGGTTTAAGGCACCTTGGCATTGGCTTCACTTTTCAGACCTTGAGGCTGCCATTAGCTTTTATACAATGTTAAAAAATAATTTTAACCTAAACCATTGTCACTTACTAAACTTAATCAGGTAGTATTGTTGCCTAATCCTAACCAAACTGCAACTGAAAACTGAAAGACTATGTCTAAAAATAATGGACTGACACAAAACATGTACCTCTGTGTCCTGGGTTAAAGTCCTGGAGCAACCCTGATGATGTTAAAACAGCCCAAACATGGCAATATCACTGTGTCAGATATTCCATAAACTATTCTGATGCTGTTTCACGAGTTTAATAATGAATTTCATTCATTTGTATTTTTTAGATGCAGTATTAAAACACCCAAATATCCAGTATGTTGACATTATTATTGTTCAGTATTCTCTAATTATTCTTAATTTCTGTAATGGCCATGACATGCTAACCTCTGTAATGTTACATTAAGGGAGTATCTTCAGTTACTTTCACATTACTACTAATTTCCCTTTGCCACAGATTGTTTGCTCACTGAAAAAAATAACAGTAAAATAAAAAGTGTACACACTTACAGCAGAATGAGTAATGTGATGTTTTGAATCAAGTTTAAGATCCATTGTGCTCTGGATCATGCTGCTGTCAGACTCAAATACCTAACCAATTACTGTTTTAGGTTTTAGAAATTTAATAAACCTGCCAAATGCAGTCCTCTGTTTCCACATTTGGAAATGGGGTTTCAGACAATTTGGCAGGATCTGATGAGAACTTTTTAAGGCATGCTGACACTCACATTCACGATGCAATTCACTATGTCTGCTACAAGGTACAAAGTCTCCTGGGAAAATGAGGCCTGGATTTTGCAACCACAAGAGGAAGAGGACAGTGCTTTTGTTTTCCCTGGTAATTATATGTCATGTCCCCCAGGTAACTGAAATGGCAGACTGAAGTAACTAGAAGCTCTACCCACCAAACGAAAACAGAGACACAAGTTTTTGTGCTTTATGATGCTGTTTTCAAGAGTTTGAACATATTTGGTTTCACTGGAGGGTTTTGTGATAATTTCAGGGATTCTGGGTGTTTTATGGTTGTATAAGACAGCACTTTAGTGCAAGCCACTTTAGTTCTGCTGAGCAATAATGAAAACAGATATACTATGATCTCAACTGCTACAAGTTAGCGAAAGCTTGCTAACTGAACACAGAGTAGGAAGTACTGTATAAGGTTTCATGCTGTATGTGTGCTACATGTTGGTTGTTCCTCTTTTTGCATTTCCAGGATGGGAAAAAAATGACAATCTCACTATGAAACCATAGCAAAAGTAAGAGTACCCTAGTAAGAGTCTAAGGTAAACTGTCCCTGTTTGAGTCAGGTACATGTGCAATTGTGCAAACTAAGGACTACAGTTAAGCTGGTGGCTTTTAATAAATGAGTTTCTTTGATGGGTCTTTCTGAGCGGTCGAAACACACTGATCTGTCCATCATTTCATGAAACAAGAACTTGTTACTTGTACTGGAAAACATGCGGCCTTTCAGCAGCTCTATGTCCATTATGGGAACTTTTTTTCATGCATATATAGTTACACCTGCAATGGGGGTTCATGTATGCATATCAACACCAATGTATTTACAATTCATTTTTAACACATTTTTGAAACTGGACAGCTTTCTCAGAGCTGAACTAAAATGTGGCTCATCTTACCCGCTCTTTTTTTATGTTGCAATGCCCAGACAACAGCTGTTTCAGATATTGATGATTCCATACCACCAAGACTATCTGATGCAGTGTAGTATGCAGAGAAGTGAAGTAAAGCCAGCAAAGCTGTTGCTCTCACCGGACACAGTGACCTTTGCAGGCCTGTAGGTGAGATGAACGGAGGTGGTGGCGCAGACGAAACGCTGACAGCTAGGAACCACTTGACTGAGGCACTGCATTCACACCCATATGGCTTCAGGCCTTCAGACATGTCAGCAAGTTGCAGACAGGTAGACAGATGTGAAGGGTGGAGCTGAACTCAGTTATCCAGCCCCCTTCATTATCAGGGAGCACACAAGGGTAAAGCAAGAGATTTTCTTCCTGTGACTGACTGAGGACTCAGAGACAGACAGAAAGGTGGAGAGAAAGCAGAGCACTGACTACTTTTTTCAGCATGAGTGCAGTCTAGGCTGCTCTGTGATGTAATGCAGAAGCACTGATGGAGTTCCTTCTATGTGTGGCTGTAGGGTGCAATCAGCATAAGCAACACTTACATCCTAGGTGGCATTTGAAGAAAACACTGACATATAACATGATCACAATTATTCATCCACCTTCTTATATTACACTGCACTATAATGTAGTATGCTTAGTATTGCTTTCAGTGTAGGCTTTTTTTGTGCCTGGTGACATATGATGCCTTTTACTAACATTGATTTGAAAGGAGAGTTTTGGTGTCCTGCAGCTTCACTGACATTCTCATGAAGTTTCTGCTGCTTAAACTTTTGAATTGTCTGAACATGTATACAGGTCTGACTGTTACTTTAGGTAGGTTACTTTAACACCTGCAGTTTGGTTTATTTGGTTTGCACCAAAGAAAAGTTATTATTTGTGGTCTGTGTCATGGTCCCACTAACACCAGCAAAATGAAGTCGAGGTGTGGTAATTCATTAATTTTTGGTGATGTAACCCTGTATCATCAGACAGTAGCCAAGAATTGCATTCAACAGCTTGGCAGGCTCATTGAAAAAAATATGTTCATTACCAGAATTACTAATGACTTCAATGGTAACAACAGCTATCTGAATGGGGATAGACTTTCATTAAGAGTGACCAGGAGGGACAGGATTAGAAATTAGTATATCAGAGGGACAGCTGAAGCTGACCAGTGTGTTTCATACACAAACCACACAGCAATTTGGTTGGAAGCTGACTGAGACCACTGAGACAGTTTTAGTACATTTCTGTGGTCTGCACTTACGCTGAGTTTGAATGACAGCAATGACATGAGCCTAAAATGTGTGAACCACTCACAAACACATGAGAGTTAATTTAAATAGAATCACAACAGTCAGGTGTGAAAGCACTCTAAGATGGCACTGTTAATAATCCATTGTCCTTCACACAGTTTTGACTATTTTAGTAACAAATGTCATGGTTTCATCAGAGTGCAACAGCCTGTGAAGATATCCATCACAGAACAATAAAACTCTCCAGTGAAATGTTTTGTTGGCTGACATGGCAGCTTAATGATGAATTTCATAATAAAGGCCAAACATGGCCTATCACTGTAATGATATGATGGTGTCACCTTAATGTTGTGCAGATAAATATGCTTCAGAGATTACATTTTATATTATTTGTGAATTTGTTTCATTTTCTGCTTCCTTCATGTCTCACTCACCACACACTCCAAGGTCTTCATTTAGCAATTCTTTATTTCACCTTCACAATTAAGTGAAGGCTAGCTTACCACCATTTGTATTTCAAAAGTTTTTCAACAAGCTGCAACTACTTAATTCAGGTTAGCGCTGAATTCATCAATATGTCCTTTAACAGTCAACTTACAGCAAATATCAGGTCACTTCACTGAGCTGACTGACAGTTCAGTCATCCAGTCAACAACAGGTTTTTCTTACAGTGGACATTTGGACTTGTCACTGCAGGAAAGCACAGAGGTTCCATTGACTTGTGAACAATACCAAGTTAAGTTATGGTAACAACTGCTATTTGATAAGGATTTTCACTTTTATTTGAAATCCACGTGCTATTCAATGCAGGAAATAACAACAGGCGTTTTACACTAGTGGGGCCATTTGTTAACTGTGCTGTTACCCAGTTTGGATGCATTCACTATGTTACTATCAATCAATGAGGCTACAACTCTTTTTGCTAAGGCAAAATAGAGGAAACTAGGGAGTTGTTCTGAGCAAATGATCACTTCAAACCATCATGCAAAGAATGCGAGGAAGAATTTCAGATTTTTAAACCATATATATATATATAAACTGCAGATAAAGCTCTTTGCTAAGCACCTCACAGAAATGCTACAGCAACAAGTGTGAAGTACCTCAGTAATGAGCACAATCCTATTAGTCCTACAAGATGATTTAGCATTAAGCTACATGGGCTGCATTCAATGCATTTAAATGAATTGAGACAAATTGTGTGTTAGGTGATAACAGTCTAAACTGAGTTGAAGAAATCTGCTGATTTAATGACAAACCCACATGTACACAAGAAGTGCTTTTAATTAACTGTCTCTCCAGACTGAGCATTTTATTCTGTTTTTTCTTTCTGTTCTTAGTGTTTTTCTTCTTCTAAACTTAGGAGGATTTTAGTCTTTTTCCTCATCTCTTCATTAATCTACAGACACAATTTTGTGTGTTGCATTTTTTAACCTTTCAATTTATCAATTGTATACATCTACTACGACTACTAGCCCAAAATGAGACTTGGGTCACCTTAGGCCATCTTAGTAAGGTGTTGGGCCACCACACAGTGTCAAGGGTTTGGGTTTTCTTAAATTTGACACCTGCATGTATATCTTTTGTCTCTGTTTCTTAGTGTTGCTTTAGGAGAACTTATTCAACGTGTCTGTAATGACTCATCAGGGTAAACAATGCTGACCATTTTCCTCTGAAGCCTGTATTAAAATATTTTTGTGCTAGCCAAAGACAGTTAACCTGTTGCTATGTTTTTTTGTTTTGTTTTGTTTATTTACAAAGATGCTGGTTAGTTAGCATGATATGCCACCACTTACAACATTTTGACTGGTTGACTATTTCCTACTGGGGAAGCAACTGTGAAAGTGAAAGCTGTGGGCTGATTTCAGTTGAGGAACAGATAAGAGATGTGGGTGATAATCAAAGGTGTCAAAGGCTACACTTTAATGGAATGTCAGCCATACCTATGTCTGATGAGTCCAAATGTCCTCTGCGAGAAAGGTCTTGAACCCTTTCTAATGAGATGGCTACGTTATAGGTCCTTGGACAATTATAGTGCATTTCACTCTTGTTCCTGTTGCCTCAGCAACAGTGTCCATAAAGAAACAGCTAATTAACTGTCTCTCCAGACTGAGCATTTTATTCTGTTTTTTCTTTCTGTTCTTAGTGTTTTTCTTGTTCTAAACTTAGGAGGATTTTAGTCTTTTTCCTCATCTCTTCATTAATCTACAGACACAATTTTGTGTGTTTTCTTACCTTGTCTGGGTTAGACCTTTTCTTCCTCCCATTCATTCATTGAGCTACAGAGTTTGAAAATGTTTTATTCAGTCCTAAGACTGCAGTCACTTTACCTGTGAGAAATGTTGCTCCACTTATTAATTCAGAGATTAGGGGCAGTTTTTCTTTAGTCTACAGTACTGCACTGTACACTAAATCACTGCAGTGATAATTCTAAACATGGGAGACTTTGTGTGTCTCTCTTGCCTGCTTAATGCTATATAGCCATTTAATGACCCTTGCATTTCGCTCCACAGCTGAGATGCCATATGGCACACGCTCCCCGGCCTCCTCCTCTTCATCCTCACCCTCATCCCCATCTGACAGACCATCATTTGAAGATCGTCGAGAACGGTCACAGTCGGAGGACATCATAGAAGCTGATCGGAAGTTCAAGCTGACAATATCTGAGTTGGCCCGTGCGAAGTTCTCTGGACCAACTGCCTCCAGTTCCTCGGGGTCAAGGCCGCAGTAGTTAAAAAAGCGTTCCACGTCAGCTCCAGCCCGGGCATAACGGTCTGACAGGTCTGATTTAGATCTGTGTAGTGAGGAGCGACGAGCCACCGATGAACCAGGTTCTAGCTCCAGGTTGGGATCAGCTGACATATTTGAAGGGTCTCCGAGATCACAAGGTAGCGACTGAGGGGTGGTGTTGTCACATGGTGAGGAGGATGGCATTAGACGAGGGGGAGGCAGTGACAAGGAAAGTGCAGGTGGAGGGAGGGAAGCAGGGTTGGGTTTTGGAGGGAGGGGTGGAGCTGAGGAGCTACTGGATCGGGCTGTGCGGAGTGGTTTGCCATTGCACAGTCGCAGGAGGTCAGAAGATGAGTGGGAGGTAAGGAGAGGTGGCAGTGGGGAGCGAGATCGATCTATAACTCCTCCTTTGCCGCCTCTCTCATCCAGGACTCGTCTGCTAAGGTTCAGGTTTCCTCCCTGTTGTGGACTGTGACGCCCCCCGCTGTTGATCGGGGGGACCTTCAGTGAATGGGAGAAGGATCGGAGGGAGTGTGAGGTACTGGGACTGGGAGCTGAGTCAGGTGGTTGCTCATTAAGAGTCATTGTAGATCGATAGGTTAATGGCATCCTAGGAGCAGAAAACAGAAAGCTAAATCCACGAAGTGCACCACAAACCGTTAAATGCAGCAACGTCCATAAGTGAACCATTTACCAGCACTGTATACACACAGAGCTTGGCAAATTCTATTTTAATAAAGCATTAGGCGTAACATAGAATGCATGGAAAACAAAAAGAAAAAGACAGTGATACGCGTACTTATGGACGTGACACAGAAGCAGCAACTTTATTAATAAATCTTAAAGTAAATACGGTTGTTTTCTTCTACACCTCCTGCTGGGTAGCTGTTATACACAGATTTCAGATTTCTGTGCTTCTCTGGATAAATCTGTGCTCCACCTGAGCTGTCAGATTTACCCAATCCAGCTGTCCCAACCTCTATGGCCAAACAGTCCCCAGAAGTTTATGATGGAAGATTTTGATACTCTTCTTGACCATGCTGTTTCCAGAGAGAGACACATGTGTAAAACCTGTGCTTACACTGTGTTAATTTTGTTTAGGTTTCTCGCTGCCAACCAGTTCTGTTCTTTTGTGACTCACTAATTTGCACTGTTCTTGGTTGATTGCACTAGTCATTGTTTAAATTAGCTGGCTGCATCTGTGTTCATAAATTTGTGCACTGTTAGTAGAGAGTAAAGAGTAACAAACCAGGCTTGGAGCCCTGACATGCCTTCTTTACAAATTCAAAAAATGTGCGCGGTTACCCCACAATCACTCTAGCATACCTCTAGATTTTCATCTGACTGCACTAACAATATTCAGCTGTCGATGCCTAGGTAGCATCTGGGGTCAAGACTGGTATTAAAATGATTTTGATATCAGTCAAGTCAGTTTCCACCTTCACCACTAGTCCAGAGCTTGACTTGCACTGCTAGCTTAGTTTAGTGAGGCTTCAGCAGACACAGGAGAGGCTGTGGAGAGTAACAGAACAGAGGATGTAAACAAGTGGTAGGAAGGGTGAACTGTTACTGACCACCAGAACTTTTACATCTGGCATGTGAAAAAGAAAGTTTTTGCAGGACTCTATGCAGTACACCTCATGATTCAATAGCTTGTAGAACTACCTTTAGCAGCAATAACTTGAAGTAATTGTTCTCCGTATGACTTTATCAGTGTCTCACATCATTGTGGAGGAATTTTGGCCCACTGTTCGTTGCTTCAGTTCATTGAGGTTTGTGGACATTTGTTTATGCACAGCTCTCTTAAGGTCCATCCACAGCATTTCAATTGGGTTGAGATCTAGACTTTGAATGGGCCATTGCAACACCATTAATTATTTTCTTTTTCAGCCATTCTTTTTTGTTTCTGATTTGCTGGTGTGCTTGGGATCATTGTCCTGTTGCATAACCCAATTTGGGCCAAGCTTTAGCTGTCAAACAGATGGTCTCACATTTGACTCTAGATTACTTTGGTATACAGAGGAGTTCATGGTCGCCTCAATGACTGCAAGGTGCCCAGGACCCGTGGCTGCAAAACAAGCCCAAACCATCACCTCTCCACCTCCATGCTTGACAGTTGGTATGAGGTGTTTGTGCTAATATGTTGTGTTTGATTTTTTCAAAAGTGGTGCTGTGCATTATGGCCAAACATCTCCACTTTGGTCTCGACAGACAGAAGTCTTGTGGTTTGTTCAAATGCAACTCTGCAAACCTAAGCCATGCTGCCATGTTCTTTTTAGAGAGAAGAGGCCTTCTCCTGGCAACCTTTCCAGACTTGTCCAGTCTTTTTCTAATTGTACTGTCATGTACTTTAACATTTAACATACTAACTGAGGTCTGTAGAGTCTGAGATGCAGCTCTGTTTTTTTTTTCAATCTTTGAGCATTTCCTGGTCTGACCTTGGGGTAAATTTGCTGGGTGGTCCACTCCTGGAAAGATTGTGGCATTGTGTTACCATACACCTGAATACTCCAGACCAGCAAACTGCCAAAACTCCTGCTTTTTTAGAGGTGGTCACAATTACTGTGATCAGTTAATCCAGTGCATTTAATTATCAGCACCTGGCTGCTACTTAGCCTCTTAATTCCTATGGAGGCAGTAAGAGTGTACTTCAAGAGTGTTTTTCACAGGATTACACAGAGTTCTTATGAAAACGTTCTTTTTCACATTAGTGTAACAGACCAAGATGGCATTTGTTCAAAGAAAGATAAATCTCCATTCAGAGACTGTTTGGAGTGTATATGTTTGACCACAAAATACCAGATACAGTAATTACTGCTAACTCATTTACACAAGATAAAAGCATAGCATATTAGTTTACCCAGATGGTGTCCAACTCCTTGCCATTCCCCCTGCTGACCTCATCAGCACAGCACTCTTAGCTCCTCCTCCTAGTCCTTCAGATCTTGCTCCTGAAGAGGACGATGAGTTTAGCAGATTTTTTAGGATCTCCAGGTTTAAATTCTCCCGTTTGCTGCTGCCACTACTTGTTGCACATGTATCTGACTTGGCATTGTTGTTGGATGCTTTGAAAGGTAACCCGCTTCCATTGCCTCCTCCACCAATCCCAGAGCCTCTCTTGGACAATAGGGGGTGGCCAACAGGAGGTTTAGCAAGCACGGGTGGTTTGATTGGCTCCTGCTTGGCATTGATTACTTCCTGGCTCTTGACATATTTGGCCTTGTCAGCTTCTAGTCTTTCAACAGCACTGAGGCGCTTTGGGTTTGGTTCCACCTGAGACACAGTTTAAAAAAGACAGATGGTAATGAGTAAAATGCTTACATTTTTCTATATACCTGCATCCTATCCTTCACGTCTGCATGGCAACAAGGAGTAGGAGCAATGTTAAGATTTTTGTCTTTCTAGTGTCTCAACTGCATTCTTTTTAATCCCGGTCTTAGTGTTTTAAAGGAGTCACATGATAAAACCCCATCTATGTTCATTTGCCATTGCAGCTTCAGACTATCTCTAAAGACACTGATCTCGATGAGTTCATACAGCAAGGAAGTGTTACACTGATTGATTTTGAGATAAGAATGAGTGAGTGTTGGAAATACGTATATCCATACTTTATCCAAAACATTATCTGTTTATTTTTTCTCTTTTATTTGCATCACTATAAAGTTTTTACATTGAAGCAGCTGACACTGATATATCCTGACTTTTACATTAGTCCATCTAGAAGCATGTCTCACATTTCTGCAGTGTTCTTGAGCACATTGGTCCAAGGAAAACAATATGTACACCATATGTACACTGCACAGCTAAAACTGTCAGGAAACTCTACTGTGAAAATGTAAGTGCAACAGCATTACTGGCTCATCTGTTTCCCAGTTTGATTGTTGACTGGCTCTTTGGAGGAACGGGCAGGACAACTGTCATCTTTGCCATTAACAAATTCTTCATTAGATTTCTATTCAGGATTCTCTGAGTGCCATGTCCCTCTCTTATATTTTACTCCTATGCTTGGGACAGGCTCCCACTAGATAAACTTTAAATGATTACAGGAGAGTTCCTTCCAGAGCCATAAAAGCCATAAAATATATAATACAACACCGTCAGAGACGGAATACTACTCTGTGAGATGTGTAAATTGACCTGTGAATTGAAAACTCCCAGACTCCCTCATCCGCCAGCTGAGACTTTAATGATAATGTATATACAGCAGGTCAAAGCTTACCTAACTTCACCTTAGTAGTTCAGAAAAGCCCCCAAGTATTTCTTGGGATCAGATGGAAACCCTGTTTAATGATATTGCCCAAGCGGAGATAAAATACCTTCAATAGTCAAAGCATTCTGTCTCTGGTATAACCTTTCAAGTTTCAGTTCAATACAACATTTACTTGAAAACCTCTATGAACAGTGATACACATAGTACCTGTCTCCTGAAGTACTCAGGGCCCTTGTTGAGGATGCGGAGGGGTACAGTGGAACTGAAGGGCGTTGCAGGGCCAGCAGCCTTGCTATCTGACAGGGCTGGAGCCAGTGTCTCTGTCGGCATGGCAACAAGGCGACTGGGGTGGCCTGCCGTGGTGGTAATGGGTGTGGGGGGGTTGACAGAGGATGGGGGCACCTAAGGACCCCCAAAGCATGAAGACACAAGGTGTAGGAGAAAATGTCTAGAAAAAGATGAAGCCCTTGGCCCTCCTCATCGTCTGTGGGACTGAGCCAAACTCTGAACTGGGAGAAGGGTGCTGGTACAGTCACATACACTTCTGCATTGCCAGAATGAGATGATCTCTTTCTGTTAGCAGCTCTTCTTCATAAACAGCTGAGAGAGTCTACTGGTTTTTGGTGTTTGGATTCTGCTGACCTATCTGTCAAGCAAGATGGACAGACAGATGGATAGAAGGAGAATGAACAATTGCAATGACAGAATGGAAAAGAGAAGAGTGACAAGTGTGTTACTGGACAGTAGTGTGGATGAGTGCTTCTACAGGGCAAAACAAAAAGTAAGGGATGCTGGGAGAACAAAGTGCCGTTGCTGCCTCTCCACCTCACCACATGATCTGAAACTGGCAAAAAAAGAGAGAGAAAGAAAAAGACAATCAGATTAAACTGTGACATGCACCTAGCAACAATAGCAGAAATAGCTAGGATACACAAATATGCAGGCCTGTACACATAAATACATATGATCTGACAGTGACACGCATTGTATAAACCAACAAAACTCTGGCTGAAACTCTGTTCAGCTGAGCTGGTGCCATCAGACGGACATTGTGAATGAACTGAATTGAATATAATTTAAGCAATGTTATCAAACCAGATTAGATGAATATTAAATGCCTTCTATATTAAAAAGGCACACAGTACAGTAGTTCTCCTTTCTATTACAAACAGCTTCCTATAATCTGAATTTTGATCAGGCCACACACACACACACACAAACGCGTGCACAGTGGATTATCCATAGTCTGCCCTAATCTGAAAAGCTTCTGATATTGGATTGAAAAACCTATATGGATTATTAATTATGAATATGAGCGGCTTCTGGTCTGTGTATTTACTTTTCTTTCTTAAAACTGCATGTGTGTGTGTGTGTGTCTGTGTGTGTGCGCGCGCATGTGCATGTAGATGCGCACATTTGTGCTGCATGATTAAGATCTTCTAATATGCCAAATCCAAATCCATCCCCTGCAGAGACAGCTTACACAAACACATGTGTACACAAACTGGTGCACTGATAGACTGCTCTCTCCTACAAACAGCAGGAGTGTTCATTTCATTAACAATAACTAAGAAGCTATATTTGTCTTTGACCTGGTTTTCCGTGTCCAAGATAAGACACTGACAAGATGTAACTGTCTTCATTGAAAGACAAACTAGGACTAAATCTCCATACTGTATTGTTGAAGAACTAAAACTGACTAAAGCTACATTTCAAATTGTAATTAGATCTTTAAGATATCTTTAAGATGATGAAAAAGATGATAGAAACAAATAATCCAGTCACATTTCTCTTCACGTGCAACAGAGTGTGTATGTCATAATTTAAGGAGTGATCGTGACATAAGTAGGGTGGTCCTATCTTTCAATGTTTCACTGATTGGCTTTGACTGCACTGCTGCCTCTGTCATGTGAGTGTGCATTGCGGTTTTTGTTGTTGCATGCTGCACATCATAAATTTCCCTTCAGTGCTTCTACTTCTTCATTTACATTTCTTGTGACATTGTGCATTGATTGGTTTGAGGTTGTAAAATTTCACCACTACAAATCTGGAAACTCTCTTTGGGTGTCATGTGGTTTTCCTCACAGATTTAGATTGTACATAGCAGGGGATGGAGGACATGTGCAGTTAAACAAGTCTGTTTGTTGGACAAACACAACTTTTGCAGTTTTGCTTCTGTACACCACCACAGTAGATTTTAAATCAAACAATCAATATGTGACTGAGCAGACATTCAGTCTGGGACTTGGTGTGACACATAACTGAACTTGCTTTGATCTATGAGCTCAGCGTAACAGCAAATGAATCAGTTTTCCACCTACTGCAGGTTCTGGTTCCGGTTGATGCTAAACCTTGCGGCAGATCTCTAGAGCAGGACAAGGACTACAAGACGCTGTTTTCTACAACCCCCCCTACAAACTTTACTTTGTTTGAAAAACTGAAAAATGGAATTGGTGACATTATGCAAGTTCTTGATATAATAAAAAGTCAACCTTTTCCATGGGAGATTTTTGGGATCTGTAATTGTCATATATTGTGTGATTTCACCACTGAACAGAGCCATCTGCTTATGACAGTTTATAATGATCACAAAACATGGATAAACAAAACATACACTCAAGGATGGATTTCACCTGGATTAGGAACATACACTATATTGCCAAAAGTATTCACTCACCCATCCAAATCATTGAATTCAGGTGTTCCAATCACTTCCATGGCCACAGGTGAATAAAATCAAGCACCTAGGCATGCAGACTGCTTCTACAAACATTTGTGAAAGAATGGGTTGCTCTCAGGAGCTCAGTGAATTCCAGTGTGTTACTGTGATAAGATGCCACCTGTGCAATAAGTCCAGTTGTGAAATTTCCTCGCTACTAAATATTCCACAGTCAACTGTTAGTGGTATTATAACAAAGTGGAAGCGATTGGGAACGACAGCAACTCAGCCACAAAGTGGTAGGCCACGTAAAATCACAGAGCAGGGTCAGCGGATGCTGAGGTGCATAGTGTGCAGAGGTCACCAACTTTCTGCAGAGTCAATAGCTACAGACCTCCAAACTTCATGTGGCCTTCAGATTAGCTCAAGAACAGTGCATAGAGAGCTTCATGGAATGGGTTTCCATGGCTGAGCAGCTGCATCCAAGCCTTACATCACCAAGCACAATGCAA
>VUQI01032384.1:0-19748 GCA_015106735.1 Paratilapia polleni | reverse complement strand
CAGATGCATCTCTCAGGTCCTGTGTCAGGTCTTTGCTGGATTTTTTCCTATTTCTTAAGGACATGACTTTCAGATACTGGTCATCTGCTGTAGATAGTTTTTTAGGCCTACCACTTCTTCTTTTGGGAATCACCTTGTTAGTGCAAAAATACTATTTTATGTCTGTCAAACTGTGTTATATTTGGCATTTTTCAGAGATTCAACTAAAAATTGGGAACAAATTATGTGTTTCTGTGACAGGCTGCTTGTAACAAAGTGCCTAAAGATACAATTTAAAACAAGTTCTTTGCTAAGTTGTCTGTTATGTGTAGACACAACACTGCTTCATCCCTCGAGTTAGGTGCCTTTTTATTCTTGAATGATTCATAGGTCAGTGTTAAGTGGCTTAATAAACAAACAAAAAAAAAAAAGAAAAAGCATTCCTCTGAAAATGGTCAGGTACAAGGACTGGACTAAAAATTAGTGAAAAAGACCTTCAGAAAGCCTGGAGAGCTATTGCTCAAGAGCACTTTAAACAATTACAAGAATGTCTGACTCCTTGGAAGCAAAATATAAAGCAATGAGAGGTGGCTCAAGATTTTTGCACAGCAATAGTTAATAGTTAAACATAATTCTTTTCTTTTAACCTTGTCAAAATAGTGGTAGCTAGTAGTGGTACTTTTTGCATATTTCATAAAGGTTATATTTTATATTGTCTGTGCTATGCATGAACAATATGCATTCGTTTTGTTTGCCAAAGAAAAAAGTTCTCTATACCAAACTGTAAAAAAAAACCAAGAACACCTAAAGAAGAGAAATGTGTTTGGAGGGTTTGTACTGAGCAGATCCCAAACAGATGGGGTGTGCATTTTCTGCAGCAAACTTCTGAAACATGGCATCTGTTCAAAAATAAACAATTTTCATAAAATTAGGAAGAAGTAATGAACTATTAAGGTGAGAAAATAATATTAAAGTTTAAGCCCAAACAAAAGATTGCCTCTAATGGCAATTTTGGCCTAAAGTCTGAGCTCAACTTAGAATAACAGGTGGTGCTCTGTATCACTTTAAATCACTAGTTTTCAAGGTCAGCGTTCACAAATAGAGAAACACTACGTGTTGACATAGTTGTAATGCAGATTAAAATCCTGGCATTTCTGGGACTGCTCGAAAACATTTAAAGAGGTTTATCCAGGAGATGTTTGTCAAAGCATCGAATTGCTCCCAGTCATCCCTGGAACTGTTGGATCTGCATGGGGGACTACTGAGAAGCCGAGCAGCCCTCTTGGCTTCAAGACTGTGGGACTCCTCATTGTATTGTTTTCACTCTGCCTATTTATGGTGCATTCTTAATTTTGTTTCACACGCACTCCTTTCCTCCCACTCTCTTGGGTTATTTCACAGAGCGCTCCGTGGCTCCTTGATGAGGGGCAAAAACACGGCTGCTATGAAAAGCCCCCGACTTCTTAAGGCTTTCTTTTTTAAACTGGCCCTTTCTTCTCCACCTGAAAGGTTCCTTCAGATTCCAGTTTAAGGCATTGTGAATACTAATTTCTCTCTATTAAAAAGCCCTCATATCCCTGCCATGCTCTCATTTGAATGGCAGACTCAGGGGAGACCTCTTAATTCCTTTATAGTGGGATTCAAGACCCTTCACTTCAAAAAGTATAAATCATACTCCCAAATGAATGAGGGAGAGAGGGGGACTGACGAGAGGGGCTTCTGATGTGTCCCATTGGACGGCACGAGCTGAATCTATCTCCCCAAGCTGTTCAGTTCCACTCTCCAGCGAGATGGCTGCTTTGTCCCGACGACCCAGCTTTGCACACATTGCACCCATTTGGTTCCTTTAACTTTCTCCACAACACTCTCACATACAAACAGTTAGAAATGTTGTCCGGCATGACAATGAGAGCAGTTGCTCGTGGCCATTCTTTGCAAACTTTAGAATGTCAGTTTTTGATTTAGCTTAATTTATTTTGAAAATCTCACCTGTGTTATAAGTTTCTAGCAGTCAGCCGCACATATGACTTTTCTTTGTTTTCAAACACCCTTGAGAGAAAAGTGAATTCTCTGTGGCCAGATTATGAGAGCATTAATCTTGTATTGTTGAAATGATATTGTGATTTTGTTGGATGCAAGTTGTCAGCGACAATCATATATTTGATATTAAGTGATAAAGGCTGTGTAAGGTTGCGTGCCGTTTGTCCTTGTGTCTGCGCGCGAACAGGCGCAATGCTTTGTGGGATTTGGCAGTAATGCTCTGAGCTGGCGGCCACGTTAAAATGCATAACTGTCTCCCACCTGAGCCAAGCAGCAGCAGCTTTTATCTATTGACTTATTTATTTCTAAATGACACTTGGGCTGTGAGATAAATCATAGTCTTATGCCAGCCCCTTCCCAGTTTTCATTTTAATTGTGAGATCACAGTGTCAGCAGTTAGTATATTGGTGTGAGTGGCCTATTGATTATTGATTTGGAGCTATTGATTATGTTCCCTGGAGACCCTAATCCTTTCTGATTCATTTGAATACCTCTATTAATCTTGAGATCCTGCTCACACCTGAAGCGCCATGTACCCTAATGAAAATAGATGGCCATTTTGTAACTGCAGCCTCTCACTCCTCTTTTGATTTATTATTTTTAATTGATATATTTGCTTTTGGATGTGGGCACCAAAATTACAATTGACCCTGTGTCAGTGCTGTTTTAGTCTGCACCCTTAGAGACTGCACTGCATTTAAAAGTGTCTCACATGACCTGGAAAATCTATCTTGGACACTTTTTTTTCTGTGTCCTTGTGTCTTTGGTAGAATTTAGTAGTTGTCGACCATCTCCATTACTTTGTGCTTGTTTTCTCATTGCTCATTGCCTCTAAGTCAATCTTTGTTTTCTCATTACAGTTTCAGTAAATGTAGGCCATCATCTGTCAACTGATGAAGAAACAGATGTTAAATAATAACAGTATTGTGGGTTTTTTTTGTTGTTTTTTTTTACCATTTCTTTCAGTTTTGCACTGAGCCATGTAAAATGCTTATACAAAGCCTTTGGTTTCTGCTCTGAGATGAATGGTAGTTGTTTTTTCTTGGTTAATGAGGCAGCTGATAGTATTCTCATGTTTGATTAGTATTGTACTGAGTGCCTCAGTGGGCCCCTGGTGGACTTGGAGTGGCTCTGCTTCTTAGCTCCTGGTAGCAGGGGAGGGGCCTCACCTCCCTTCAGGCCGCAACATGTCTTGGACTCAGTGTGAGGGGGAAAGAGATGGAGGGATGGACCTCCACGCATTAAGACCAAATGCATCAGGGTATTACTTTTAATACCGCGGGCGTGCCTCGTGAAATAATGCGACGTTTAAATGTGGATCGATTTTAGAATTAAAAAGTTAGTTTGCAAAGATTTACTGTGAGGAGTTCAATGCCTGAGCTCTTTATCAGGGGCGCAAATGGCTGGTTATGTGCTGTCCGACAGAGGTACGATTGAGGGATCGATAGGCGCGTGATTTACTAACTGGAGTACAGGTAATCAATAAGTATAAAAGTAAATGAAATATGCATTACTGGGATTTTATTAGAGAGGGGTAGCAGGGAGAGAATAACGGTCAGGCCATTTATTTTTATATCTATTGATTATACAACATAGAGACTTCGCTCAAAGCGTGCCCTGCACAGCTCTCAACACCCAGCGCCTGCACACCCGTCATGTGATTTATGGGTGCTGAGGTCATGGAACACACTGCAGTTAAAAGGCTGGTCTGATGGGGCCTTATTGTAGCATGTGTCTGTTCGGGCTGTGAGCTTTATGTAGCCTGCAGTTTTAGTTTCCACTAGTTAAAAAGGAGCTTGTCTTTTGTTGTTGAGCTGTCTGTCCTAAATTCATTTTTAACATTTTTATTGGCATTTTCAAGAAAGATGCTATATCATTCTTTAATCTCCAGGATGCAGTTCAGTTGTAAGAAGCAGCATGATTGCAGCGATTTAGCTGAAATCTTTGGGTCTGTCAGTGTTTCTTATTGCAGCTCACTCGCCCACTCCGACACCCTACTCTCTTTTCTCTATCCCTTTCCCTCCATACACAAACTGGTGCAAACACTGAACTGATCACATCAGCTGCTGCCAACCCCCTTGTGATAGAACAGACCTTGACCTTAACTTTACATCTCAGAAGTCAGGGCTATTAAGCTCATGGGGGAGCTTTTCCTATTTCAGGGCTCCTGACATATGACACACAGGAGGCATAGAGCAGGTGTAATTTGTTTATGTGAACTCTGCAATGACTCAGGCATACGCACCCCAGCATCTCTCATTATTCTTGTGAAAATCTACATTAATGAAGAAAAATTAATATATGGCAAAGTTGTACTGAGGTGAAATGTAAGATGCAGTATGTGCAGCAAATGCGCAGCAGTTGCATTTATTGATTTTCATGAAATTATTAAACTTCTTCATGTTTATATGTTTATTCTGGGGTTGGAGCTGCATCATAATATTATGAGTAATGCTTTTTTTTCTCTCTCTCTCTCCATGTCCTGCTCAGGCAGACTAGCTTTACTCCAGGACTCTTGTGCACAGGAGATGTGAGGAAGCGGAGGGAAACAGAAGCTGTATCCATCACAACATCAGGTAACACTCTCTATCCCAGTTTAGCATGTTACATATCTCACAGACAGAGCAAGAAGTGTCATCTTTGAATTGCAAAAACTTTGTAGCTGTATGTTTTTAGCCATGCTTAGACCACTGAAGAACAAGAAGACCAGATTAGATTTTGCCAGAAAACATCTAAAAGAGCCTGCACAGTAAAATTCTTTGGACAGATGAAACCAAGATGAACTTGTACCAGAATGATGGGAAGAGAGAAGTATGGAGAAGGGGAGAAACAGCTCATGATCTGAAGCATAACCACATCACCTGTCAAACATGGTGGAGGCAGTGTTATGGCATGGGCATGTATGGCTGCCAGTGGAACCGGGCCACTAGTGTTTATTGATGATGTGACTGCTGATAGAAGTAGCAGGATGAATTGTGAAGTGTACAGGGCTATACTCTCTGCTCAGGTTCAACCAAATGCTGCAAAACTGATCAGACACGCAGTGCAAATGGATAATACTGCAAAAGCAACCCAACAGTTTCTCAAGGCAAAGAAATGGGATATTCTTCAGTGGCCACAGGGTTTCCATCCAAGTATTGAAAACAGTCATTTAAAGTTAGGTTAGTTTGTCCATGTACTTTTGAGCCTCTGAAAATGGGGGACTGTGTATAGAAATAGCTGTAATTCCTTAACTTTTTAATACAATACTTGTTAAACCATTTGAATTAAAGCTGAAAATCTGGACTTTAAATACGTCTTGATTGTTTGATTGAAAACCCCCTGTGGATCTGTACAGAGGCAAAATTACAAAAAAAATGCATCATTGTCCAAAAACTTATTTATGCAATCTGCTAGTGTTATAAAGCACACACATTCACATTTTATAGACCAAAAAGCTGTAATAAGAATGCTGTGGACAGAGTTTGGGTGAATGTTGGATGTATTTGATGTTCAATCTTTTCATTCACAACTCATCAGCACATTTCAACACTTTTTCCCCTAGGTATTCAGTCTACCCCTTCTCAGTCCTCTCACAATGTGGCATCAGACATCCAAAGCCAATACCTTTCTTTGGCAACTTATTCATGTTTCGACAGGTAAGATACAGTATAACAAAGGAATACCTGAATAATCTGCAACATCTGGTCCGTTTTCCATCAAACTGGGATGAAGCCCTTGTTTTAACTTTTCATAAGGCTGTCAGTTGCCATTATGTCTGCAGCTCTTATAAAATCATGACTGTGATAAGCTGCCACACTGTTACCTTTTTCTGCAATTTCAGTCAGACAAGAATCCAAATAGTAATCTAGATATTTTTAGTCTGTTCTCATTTTTTTTTTTTTACATTCTTTTCAGGGTTTTTTCAAGCCTCTGAGTGATCTTATAAAAACACATGGTAGAGTTTGTGGGTAAGTAAAAAGTACTTTCTATGGCAGCATCTATTGAAATGATTGTCATGAAAAAATAAACTGAGCATTGAAACCAACCTGTCTTTCTGAGATATATTGAACAAAACCTTTGCAAAGGGATCAGTATGGCTGGAAAGGTTTCCTACCAGCATGATACAGAACAGAATAATAACTGCCTTATACTTCTGTGTGGATCCAGTCCAGCTTTCTCTCCAGCTGTACTATTCTTCCCACAGTCATAGAGACACCTGCTTGATAACAAAGGCACGAAAAGTCCCTTGTGACCTTGGATTCATCTTACTGGCAGTTTTTCTTTCATCTTTGCACATATACCCTTTATAGGAGAAAGTTTCTATCATGTAGCAATAGTACATAGAGCTTAAATAGGTTGAAAAACAGATTTTTCACTTACACTAATATTCTGAAATTTTTAATTCTTCTACATTGTATAATGAGATGAATACTTTACTCTTCAGCATTAATGTGTTTGTTTTGGCTGGTACTCCACTCACATAGTATACCGGGCATATTTCAGGTATTATTTGGGCCGCAGGCCAGTGGTGGTGGTAGCAGACCCTGATATGCTCAGACAAGTGATGGTCAAGGACTTCCCTAACTTCCCTAACAGAATGGTGAGGACATTAGACAGAGCATGTAGCTTCACAGCATGTGTTTATTGATTATTCCCATACAAGCTTAAATCATGGGTTATAAAATATTTTTGTGCTTGTGCTCTCCTGTCTCATTGTGCAGGCTTTTCGCTTTGCCACCAAGCCCATGACTGACTGTCTACTCATGTTGAGGAATGAACAGTGGAAGCGAGTGCGGAGCATCCTGACCCCATCCTTCAGTGCTGCCAAGTTGAAAGAAGTAAGAAAATAACATTCTTATTACTTGGGAGAGCAACTGTATTGTAAAATATTTGAATTTTCTACTTGATGAATGCTTATTACAATGTCAAATTTTAAATCTAAGGTAGGCATCATGTTTTTGGCATTCTGGGGAAGTAGACTCCTGCACCTCCTTGTGGCTATTTTTTCAGGTTTCGTAAAATCTAGCCTGTGATCAGAAATCTTGGCCAATGACAGAGTTTTTTTTCAGTGGGTTAAGCAGAGGACTTGACGTGAGAAAATATGGTTTGATTTGTGTGTGAAGCCAAACAGTGGAGTGATTCTTTATAATTCAAGGTTAAGTGTGATAACCTGGTATTGTTCATACACAAATCTTTGGTGACACTGCTCTAGTGCTTTTAAGCTTTCGTTAATGCCATTCATCCATCTGGTTATTTGGGTCTGGGCCCCAGCCACCTCCTCTAGCTCTTCTGGGGGGACACTAAGGTGTTCCCAAGCCACCCAAGCAACATAATCTCTTCAGTATGTCCTGGGCTGCTCTGAGACCTCCTCCCAGTAGGACATGTCCAAAACACCTCACCTGCGACGTGTCCAGGAGGCATCCTAGACAGATACCCAAAACACCTCATCTGGTGTCTTTCTATCTGAAGGAGTAACAGTTCTACTCTGAGCCCCTCCCAAACGACTAAGGGAGAGTCCAGACACCTTTTGGGAGAAGCGCAGTTCCACTGCTTGTGTCTGCAGTCTCATTCTTTTGGTCAATACCCACAACTTGTGGCCATAGGTGAAGGTGGAAAGGTAGACTGATCAGTAATTTGAGAGCTTGGCTTTCACACTCAGCTCTGTCTTTACCACAGTAGACCGGTACAACATCCACATTACTGCATACAGTAATCTGACAGACACCAGTCTGTCTGTCAGGCTCCTCCTCCATTCTTCCCTCTACTTAAACTCCTCCATTTGGGGGAATAACCTATTGGCAACCTGGAGTGACCACTCCACCCTTTTCCAGCTGAGAACCATGGCTTCAAACTTGGAGAGGCTAATGCTCATCCCAGCCAATTCACACTCAACTGCAAACTGCCCCAGTGTTGGTGGTCATCACTCAATGAAGCAGAGCCACATAATCTGCAAAAAGCAGAGAGGAGATCCCGAGACTTCCAAACCCGATACCCTCCCCTCCTTGGCTGTGTCTAGAAATTCTGTCCGTAAAAATTATGAACTGATTCACTGCTTCCTCTATGAAGGATGTGTCAGTGGGGCTTAGGAGGTCTTCAGAGTAGCTTTATGCAGCTTTAAGGTCAGCAGCCCTCGATCCCCAGCATATACAGTGTGGACAGGAAAGTGCTTTCCCCTACTGAGTGGCCTGACTTTTTGCCATAAAAAAAGTGGCCTTGTGGCTAACAGTCTTGTTCCATAGCTTCACTGAACTGCTCCCACATCCGAGTTTTTGCTTCAGCAGCAGTAGAGGAGTGCCAGAATGCCTGCTGGTACCTCCAAGCTACCGCTGGAGTCTCACAAGCCAACAAAGCTCAATAGGACTCAGCTGGATGGCTCCCTTTTACGTTCACCATTTTGATTCGGGGGTTGCTGCCACGACTGGCGCCAACCACCTTACACACCTCTTTGCAGGCACCTCAACAATGGAGGTGCAGAACATGATCCATTCTGACTCTGTGTCCCCATATGAGGAGGGATAACAGAAGTTGTAACAAAGATTAACAGGAAGACAGGACTATTTATACACAGAGGGCTGACTAGGGAATGACAAACTGGAGGTGATCACAGGTGAAGACAATCAGGACGGTTGGGGAAGTGGTATTTGCAGGACTGATTTCATGTCATTATCTCTCTTTTTGGGTGTAGATGGTTCCACTCATCAACACAGCCATTGATGTCCTGATGAAGAACTTGAATGTCTATGCTGAGTCCGGAGAGGCCTTTGACATCCACAGGTAAGTACAAAAAAAGTAAGCAAAGGTTGAAAGAATTATTTTTGTTTTGTTGTGTCTTTGCTTATATTTTTCTTTGTATATGTTTTCTTTGAAGATGTTTTGGCTGCTTTACCATGGATGTTATTGCCAGTGTGGCATTTGCAACTCAGGTGGACTCACAGAAAAACCCAGATGACCCGTTTGTCCACCACGCTCAGATGTTCTTCACCTTTTCTTTTTTCAGACCCATTTTGTTACTTTTCAGTTAGTCATTATTATTACTTAATTGAATTTGAGTGATTCATATAGGACATTAAAAGAGGAAGACAATTGCAAACAAATTAGATATTTTTTATGCATAGATCAGAAATGTTACTTAGATTTAGACTATGCCACAGTAGCACCTGGAATTCTTAAGTAAATTTTACTTATAATTTACATTTTAAGGAAATTAAGCATAAAAGGTTTTTGGATATTTTGCATATGAAAAATATAGTTGGCATTTCATATAGGGTTACATCTGCAAATTTGTGTGTTTCTGTTTTCAGTGGCTTTTCCCTTCATCATGGCTCCTTTCTCAAGACTTATCCCCAACAAAAGACGAGACAAGATGAATAATTTCTTCATTAACAGCATTCAGAAGATCATCACACAGAGAGAGGAGCAGCCTCCTGAGCAGGTGAATCTCAGACCTTTAACACACCACTGCCTTTAACAATCACTCTGTGTGTAATGGCTTTAAAAGGGGCTTTTCCCCTTGATCATTTGTTTGAAATAGGTCTTTATGACATGTACGGTTTTCTTTTCCATTTCTATTTTTTTTTTTTAACATGTAGAGGCGCAGAGACTTCCTTCAGCTGATGTTAGATGCTCGAACCACAAAAGAGTGTGTGTCTTTAGAGCACTTTGACACATCAAACAATGCTGATGAGATCGATCACAGGAACCAGCAGACCCAGCCTTCAGCCTCGGTTCAGGAAAACAGTCATCCTCACCCACAGGAGCCGTCTGTCAGGCGCCCACAGAAAAAGATGATGACTGAGGATGAGATTGTGGGTCAGGCTTTCGTCTTCCTCCTGGCAGGCTATGAAACCAGCAGCAACACTCTAGCCTTCACCTGCTACCTCCTGGCCCTCCACCCTGAATGTCAACTCAAAGTACAGGAAGAGGTGGATGATTTCTACACCAGATACGTGAGTGTGTTACATTGTGGGGTGATCTGATCTTTTTTGCTGTAGTTGTGGACAGTTATTGATAATTGTCATGCTGCTTGCTTTTGTAGGACTCACCAGATTACACAAATGTCCAGGAGCTGAAGTATTTGGACATGGTTGTATGTGAAGCATTACGTCTCTACCCTCCTGGATTCAGGTAAAGAAGAATGTTAAGTGGAAATGGACTAGCATTATAAAAGCAATTAATAAAAACAACCAAACAGTCTTTTCCATGATATTTTGTCCCACTAAGGTTTGCACGAGAAGTACACCATGATTGTGTGGTGAACGGCCAGTTCCTTCCTAAAGGAATGACACTGGAGATCCCTGCAAGCTTCCTCCATTATGACCCAGAACACTGGCCAGAGCCTGAGAAGTTCATCCCTGAGAGGTGCTTCTGTTCTGTCTAAATCTAGTAAAAAAAAACTTTGACTTGTATTTACTGAGGAATGACAAACTTAGCATAACAAATTCAGATTTAAAAATAGCACCACTTGCAACTAACTTTAAACCCAATCAAATGTTGCTATAATAACATTAATAAGAGATAGATATTAACAAAGCAAACATCAAATATTTGTGAACCTGTAACAGTTAAGTCTAGGTTTCTCATTCATTTACCTGAACTAACTGAAGTGTAGTCTGTTTATTAGTATTTCAGTGCTGAACACATCTGTCATAATGTAACAGTTTTATATGACTATATAAATTAATGCATCACACTAAAGCTAATAATAGTTGTATGCCAGGGGATAAAGTACCAATGTTGATGTTTTTAGTTTTCTTTAAACCAGTATTTTTCAATATATTTCCACTATTTCTAATTCTCCCTAAACACATCTAACTTCTGGTTGATCCCCAGATTTACACCAGAGGCTAAGGCCTGTCGACACCCATTTGTATACCTACCATTTGGGGCCGGTCCCCGTAACTGTGTGGGAATGAGGCTCGCCCAGCTTGAAATCAAAATGGCTTTAATTCGTCTGTTCCACAGTTTCAGCGTCGTGGCCTGCTCTGAGACCAAGGTAGGTTGGAGTTAGAGCTGCTCAGAAAAACGGGTAAATATTCATTAAGGGTCAGTCGTAATATGAATATACATTTGTCGAAGAAAAGAAGTGGGTCTGCATTTAAGTGGTTTGTCATTAAAGTTTAAGGGTTATAAGCATGACAAAAAGCTGCTCCAGCATTTCCTTTAATTTATTGCTTGTATTATACTTTATATGTTTAGACTCTCAGTATTGTTGATTACAATAATAACTGCAGTGGAGTTTATTGGAAATTGCCATAACCTGGGAAAAAAAAAATGTACTTACACTGATCAGGCATAACATTATGACCACTGACAGGTCAAGTGAATAACACTGGTTATCTTTTTATCATGGCACCTGTTAGTGGGTGGAATACATTAGGGAAAAGTGAACATTTTGTCTTCAAAGTTGATGTGTTAGAAGCAGGAAAAATGGGCAAGTGTAAGGCTTTGAGCGAGTTTGACAAGGGCCAAATTGTGATGGCTAGATAACTGGGTCAGAGCATCTCCAAAACTGCAGCTCTTGTGGGGTGTTCCCAGTTTGCAGTGGTCAGTATCTATCAAAAGTGGTCCAAGAAACGAACAGTGGTCACCCGGCGACAGGGTCATGGGCGGCCAAGGCTCATTGACGCACATGGGGAGCGAAGGCTGGCCCGTGTGGTCCGATCCAACAGATAAGCAACTGTAGCTCAAATTAGTTAATGCTGGTTCTGATAGAAAGGTGTCAGAATACACAGTGCATCGGAGTTTGTTGTTTATGGGCAACAGAAGGGGGACCAGCACAATAGTAGGCAGGTGGTCATAATGTTATGCCTGATGGGTGTATATGATAAATGCTTAGATATGCATTTGTCAGGTACTTTCATATTTGGCTATGATAATATACATATATAAGTGGAAGATGTTTGTTTTACTGAGGGCATTCTTTTTATTTTCAGGTTCCTCTTGAGTTGAAGTCATCAAGCACTCTTGGACCTAAAAATGGCATTTTTGTGAAAATCACAAGAAGAGACCAAGGAGATGGTCTGTTGAATTCTCCACCAGATGATTAGAAACTAAATTAAGTCGGTGTCTCAGGCTCACTTAATATGTGTGCTTCACGTTTTTCCTTTTGATTTACATCAAAATATTTCCATAGTTACTGAAACTCTGCATACCTCAGTTAGTCAGCCCATCTAGTGATCTGAAAACTGAGGTAATGATAATGTTGCTGCTGTAATGATAAACATAATGGCACTAAAGTGCTGTGGATCCAAGTGCTCTCCACCTGTCTTTCTCTTTTGGATACAGTTTAGGTCTTTCTACTGATGGGTTCATCATATGGGTTATTAGAATGATACATCAGAATATCATTTGTCATTTGCTACAGCACAGCTTTGAATGACACTTCTCGCAGTCACAGGTTTCCAGTGTAAATGAGTCAACTTGACAAAAGAAGGGCACATTTTTTGGCAAGAAGGTAATGCAATTGCTTGTGTTTAGTATTGCTGATAAAATCAGAATATACTAAAATTTTTGATGGAACATGAAGTGGTCATGATTCTGCACCACAAATGCTGCTATCTGAGGGTGAAACAGGTGGTTTTGTAAAAGGAAAGAAAATCCTCTGTTTTGTTCCTGATGACCTCTGTCACTGTTTATTACATGTGTCAGAATAGGAAACTCTTCCTTACTGAGCCAAATTTCTCACTGCAGTCTGACTATAAGGCAAAGGATTAGAAGCCTTTCATTACGTCTCTTCATGAACTGATTCATTATTCTTGAAGAAGATCATTTGCACCTTATTGGAACATAACAATTTCCTATATCCGTAGGTTAATCTGTCCTAGTTTGATTTTTAGCCAGTACTTGGGAGATGCTTGAGAAACTGCAGCGCTTAAATATTTTTAACCATCAATGTATAAAATAAAAGTGATTTACTGACGATTACTTTAAATGTTTCTAAGAAACATAAAAACTGTATTTTAGCGACTGGGACTATCTGAATGATTTACATTGAAATGCCATGTGAGAATATATTTTACAATAAATCTTTATTGTTGATGCACATATATAAATAAAATGGTAAAATGACTGCTTTTTGCAGTTTTGTAATGTGTAATTGTAATTTTATTCCACATCTGAACACCAGATCATCCATTGCTATCACCCAGGCTTGCATTAATGAACTTTGCTAGACATTCTTGTCAAACAATATACTCCAAGCATGAAAGCAGACATTTTTGAGGGAAAAAATGTACACTTTCAAGTGCAAAGTAAGTATTTCGTGATATGTTCCAAGAAAAATCCTTTAAGCTGTTTCCAATTTCAACCTACAAACTCCCCTTTCCAAAAAACGTAATACATTATGTAACACATAAAAAGAGCATCCCAGGGAAGCTGATTCCTTTCGAAAGTAAAAATTCTTCACATTATAATTAAATGGTTTAACAATTTCATAACAACCTTTCTCACTGTGCAAACAATTTGCAGATTTCACCTTCAGATATAATATGATTAAAAGATTCAGAGGACTTGGGGAATTCAGTGTAATCATGGACCATCCCTTTATTGAACTGCCATGATTTTCAGGCCCTCAAGTGGCACTGCATTTAAAACACACACTAGAAATCACTGTCATTGTCAGTGAACACATTTTGTCACAGAAGTGAGAAGCTCAAACATCTAAAGTAAAAACCATACACGAACACATGCTCTGATTAATCAAAATGTAAAGTTAAAATGTGGAATTTTTATTAACTGCATTTGTTTTTTTTAACATTTTGGTATTATCCCTATTGACTAATAAACATTTTCACTCCTTCCTCTACATGATTACAACTTAACAAATCCACCTGCTGCCACCACTTAAACTAAAGAAGACTTCATAATAGACTTTCTCCTGAAATTGTCAGAAAAAGGAAACACAACATTAGAACTCATGAGTAGTTGATAATGTACTCTGGATAAATCTGCTGTTTTTCAAAGACAACATAAATGCCAGGGTTGTTCTCACGGTCAACACAACTATCATAGAGAGTTTTGCTGTTTCTTTTTGGTGGCGGGCGAATGTAGCTGCTGCTTCCCTTGGTGTACTCCCCTACCAGGACCAGGGCAACAAACATGATCTTCTTTGGACCTCCTTTGACACTGGCATATCTGTCTGAGTAAGATGCATCTTTGGCAAAGTAGCTCCCTAAAAATAAAACAGTGATACTGTTAATATAGAAAATGTGATAGTTTTTTTTCTTCCTACCATATAAAGTATGCTACTGTTTTAGTACTCAGAGGTTGCCGGTCCATACCTATTCACAACACATTAATTCTGAGGAAGAACCAGGCTGAACCGGCAGAACCTTTTATGGCTTACCAGCATCGAATGATACATACAGTGTATTCATCATACTACTAGAACTGATGAAAAGGCTGCTTTGCTGTACCTTTGCCATAGGCCGTGCCATGGACACCACACATCCTCCAGTCGAAGTTTTGCTCACAGATGGCCTCTATCAGAGACTCATCTGTCCCATGGAACAAGTACAGCATTGCAGGTTCTCTTCTGTTCCTCTCCTTCATCTGTTCTTTCTGCCTGAACACACAATATATGTGATTTAATGGGAAAAGATTTTTGGATAAAACTTTTGTCTGTAGCCAGCAGCTGCTTAGTTTAGCATAAAAACTAGATATGAAGAAAAATGTAATATCCCCATTAGGTAATGAATGAAGACACCAGCTACTTGCTGTGCTTGCCCAGGAATTAGTCCAGCCCCTGCAAAACGTTTTTCACATTTGGACAGAGCAAGAGCAAGTTTCCAGAGTTTCTGCTAAGCTGCGCTACCCTGTGCAGCTGCTAGATTCATACTTAACATCATCTGATCCTCTAAAATTTTAAACAAATTCTTTAATAAAGCCAAAAAAAATCCCTGCCAATGATTTACCACTGAAAGACTTTCCACAGAGACAGGTTCTGGATCCTCTGGATGCTGTTAATTTTACTCTGAGGCATGGTGCGTCTAAACAAAGACTCAATCAGATCATAATCTTGTGCAGATTTGGAGAGATGTATGAGCTGAAAGAAAAGAATAAAGTGCAGATATAAAAGTCAACAATAAAAGTAGAAACATGTATCTTGTGTTTTTTAAGGAACAAAACATAGCAAAAACTAAAATACTGAGAACAGTGATTTTCTTTTTTTTTTTCTTTTTAAAGATACCTTGTATCCAAACTCAGGTATGGCATTTTTGTCCCAGTGGGATGGTACAGTTTCAGCTGTGGAAGAGCTAGAGCTCTTTGATGATGTACTATAGAGAGCACACATACGGTAATCATTTTCTTGGTGAAGTCCCTTGAGACAATAAGCAACGAAAACAGAAATATGTGAATGGCATGAATCAGTGTGTTTAAGTGGAAATCAAAATACCTCTTCAGCTTGTCCTCCACATCATGAGCAGACACAAAGCGAGGCCTCCTTCTGACCTCTCTGTTGGTTTTGTATTTTACATTCTCCTGATAAATCTGCTGGTTTCCTGTTGCATCTTTGAAGTGAAGAACGTACTGGTGTTTGCCAGCACTAAAAGGAATCTCCATATCTCTGTCTGCAAGGTATATATTCTCCAAGGTTTGAGAAGTCACTGATGATTCCTCATCACCCTGAAGAGAACACAACAAGCAATCCACCAAAGTTTAAATTGCAAACTTGCCAGTGATGAAATTACTAAAAAGAGCAATGTGTGGCATATCTAAACATAATGTATTTGGTCCCTCAGACAACTGCTATTAAGTATGGCAGAATCTTCGGCTGACTTTTCATCCAATCATCACTGAGCAAACCCAAATGATGTACAACTAACCTGTCCATATTCAACCCATTTCCCAGTCTCATGCTTCCAGTACCAGACCCACTGTGTTGTAAGAATGAAGTGAGGGGGCTTCGAGACAGAGGAAGCAGTGGACAGGCGACGAACTGGAGATCCTCCATATGCCATTTTCATGAAGTCCACTGACTTCTCAACAGGGGATGGAGAGCTAAGAGGAAAGTAAATTCCCTCAGAATTAATGGAAATGTATTAACTTGAGCTAATGTTATGCCTAATTGGTGTACTGTAAACTGTGTGCACGGTACATGTCTGTGTTCTGTTTCTTCATGTACCTTTGAAGAGACAGAAATCTGAAAATCCCTAAGGTGGACAATGGTTGATCCATGCAGCTTGTGTCTTGTGCTGGGTCACAATATGCCTTTTCGATTTCCTCCATAGTGGGCAAGTCCTTCCAGGTTACACCATCACTGTCTAAAAACTGCCATCTATAAGGTAGGTGCCAATGGACACGAGCACACTTGTCTATGACAAAACACACGAGGCATTCATTTATTAAACAGTACACATATGGACATCATTTTTTTCTCTTCACATAGATCTACATGTGTGTTGAGGTGTTTCTGTACTATAGATATGACAGGTCAGTTCTACCATCAAGATTAATACCTTTGAAGCTGCAGTGTCTGCGAATGAAATAGAGGCAGATTTCATTCATGTCAGCATTGCTCGTAGATGGACAGGCAGAACTGGTTGGGGATCCAGGATTGCTGTGGGAAAGCTGCTGGGAATGCTGTTGAGTTGAAGGTCTCAACTCTGTTGGCACTGCAGAAGACACATATCTATATTATATAGATTATTGCTCTCGTTAGCTGACAAAAATTTCAGCAAGAAATGTTTTTATAAACTTTACCAGGGACATTGCTCACAACAGGAGCTTGTCTCGCCCGTTGATCCATGATGATGAGTTTATTTCTGTAGATCTTGTAAAGGTTTTCAATATTCTCCCGACTGAATCCTCGGAAAAGCTTCATTGCATGTGCATCTAAATCATGGTTTCTTTTGCATGAAGAGGCAAACTTGCAATCACCCTGGAAAAAGTGCTGGCAGACATGGAGCTTGGTGCAGGAGGTGCTGAATTTGCAGGAGCCGTGCTGACCACTGCCCTTGTTGTAATGTGGGCATATCTACAGTGAATCATAAAGGAGGATTAAGTTTACATATTTTCTACAGAATAACAATAAAGTATTCATTTCAATATCTGCCTCCAAGTGTAACCAATAAAGCCTACCTCAGGAAGCAGATAAGGATCATTCTGCAGTAACAGCTGGAACAGCTGTTTCTCTGTCAAATCATGAAGATTGTACCTCTTCAAAAGCTCTGCATTGTATGGAGAGGCCAAACTATGGGGATTTTTACACTTGTCTCTGTAAATGACAACATGCCGCCTCAGTTAAAAGTTTCTGTTTTACTCAGTTAACCAATTTAAAAATGAATTTAAAAAGTTTCTGTACATAAATAGGCCTCCAGATATTAAGAAATCTACAGAAATGTATTATTAAAACAGTTTGTTCTGGTAACTGAAAGACAAAACAGCTTTATTTTTCCTTACAAACCTTGGACCATTTTGGAGTTATAGGAGGCATAACCTTCACTTGCAGTGTGAGCAGTAGGCTTAAATGTTTTTCCTTATCGTTTACTTACAGTACAGTAGCATGTGTTGTATTGGGAAAACAATGATCAGGGTCCTTTAATAGGATACAATTGCTGCCATCTTCTGGTTAAAATATTGAACTTCAATTGTGGGGGGAAAAAATACAGGTCTAAATTTGATCTGTCTGGAGCAATCCACGCTCTCTCTCTTAAAGTCGACAAGTTTTTAATGAACAACAACAAGAGAGCACAGTCCTCCGTCACATTTCGCAATTTTAATGACAGCGATCTCCACCATGTTTCATGAAATTCAGCCTTGTAGTTTTTACATAATCTTGCTGAAAGTCAAAAAGAGATTTTCCTCTTTTGTCAAGTCTTTGTTTTCTTTTCCCAAAATTACTTCTTATCAGTTCATGGGGCTGATGTCATCGTCACCATTCACAATGTGTATTTATACCGTATTCACACCTCGAGTATTAAAGGCACTTATAACTGGTTGCTTTTAGCTGTTCTTGTTGATTACACCTGTGCTCAGACTGAAAATATGGCGCTGCTCTGGCAATTAGGCCTACGTCAAATCACTAGACTAATGTAAGATGACGTCATCTTACCACACTACAGCATAATACAATGCATGCACAGTCATGACTAATAATAGGAAAACAAACATGAATCTGTGAGTGGGTGCAGCGCTTTAAAGTTTAAAGCTTTGCAAGGTCGCTTTGCTTCTATCACTCTTTCCTCAGTCTTTTGTCTCTGCATAGTTTGTTGATATAGCCTCATCATGGATGGCTGTAACCTAATCATATATACTTGAGCACTTACCAACTTTGTTGTTTTAAGTAGACAAATTTATATATAAAAAAAAAAAATAGTAGAGTACTTACCCGAACGTGCACTCTCCGCAAACAAAAAACTTGCACAAGTGTAACCCATCGCAGTGCAAACACTCTCCAGCTTTTTTCTGACAGAGCCGCAGACTGGTTTTAGCCACTACCAGACTATCAGGGCTGATTATTTGACTGCCCTTCTTTCTGCTTTCTTTAATGGCTATTTTACCGTCGTCAAAGAGGACGGGACGCAGGACCGATTCCGCAACCGTGAATCTCTGCGCGATCTTGCCATCCAATGTCCCGAAGTCCAAACATCCCTGGTTGTCGCACAGGGTCTTGATAATGAATTTAGAGAGAGTCGCTGTCATGACTTTAGCTCGTTTAGACACGAAACCTAAACCAGTTTAGAGCTCTGACCTAGATCCCCTTCGCTCTGTTTATGCCTGGTTACTGAGAAATGAAACTGAAACTTAAAAGTGGAAAGGGTTGTATCATGGTAGTTCTGCTGCAAAACGAAAAGTTATAATCACAAGATTATTTTAAAATAAATGAACAGACACAGTCGTGATTCGGTAACCTATAAAACCAGAAAATAAAGTGATTTTTTTTTAAGTTAATTGGGGTGGGTTTTCATAGGCTTAAATTCAATTTATCAACTTAAAAAACAATATATATTCCTGAGAAGGCGAGAGGATGTATGAATTTTGTGGTGTGTGGTTATTCTGAAGGTTTATATAAGTACGTGAAGGCACCATTAGCCCATAGAAACCAAGGCAGGGGTTCAGTGTACCTTAGTAACCATGGAGGAAGAGTTTGCCTTGGTTGAGGAAAACGGCGAGGAGGTCACGCAAGAACAAAAAGAACTCCTTTACAAGCGGGTAGAAGAACTAAAGTAATGACAGTTCATATTTACTAAAATAAAATAGCTCAACCCTGTAGTCTATAAGCCTAAAGCTGGCTTTATTTTACTTAATTTAGTACAACCCACCAAAGTTAGTTGCTAATGCTAAGGAAGGTTCTGTTACTGAAGTTAAATGTTACTGAAACATAACTTTATACCCTACATCCATTAGCTAGAAGTAGAGGGTGATATGTTCCACTTTAAGCAAAGCTGGGTTACATAATGCCTCTTTTAAATACTTTTAGTATACTTTGACCTTTTTTCTGAAAATGAGCAGTCTTAAATTCTTCCTCCAAGCATTTTTAAGGTGACTTTTAGCTTGCTGTTGTTATTCACTCTTCCCTAAGGTATTCCAATGCAGCCCTCCTGGCAGAAAATGACATGTTTGAAAGATTTATTTGCCGCCTGGATCCACAGGACTTGCTGTCCCAGGCTGGGGGAGAGGGTGCAGGGGCAGCCCGAGGCTCCAAGCTGGAAGGTGGGGTAAGTACCACATAATAACCTTGAATGCAACTCCTTATTTGTAATTGTAGGTCTCCTGCTAAAAATAAACACTGCAGATTGATTTTTGAC
>VUQI01032383.1:3357-14558 GCA_015106735.1 Paratilapia polleni | reverse complement strand
ATTTCATGCTCACATCTTCACATGGTGGTGCAATAAACAGCTGAGGAACTATATTTGCATAGCTTTTGATTACAAAAGGACTGCATGTGTGTTTTGCTCGGTGGGAAACACGGAACAGTGTTGTGGCCTGTTGTGATCACAGTCACTGCTAGATCAGGCTGTAATGGACAGAAATCATGCAGAAGCGGGTGGTTGTGGAATTGGTAAAGGAAAGAAATCAGTCCCTCAAAGACCTCTGAAGAAATCAGTCCCTCACATACGTCTGAGGCAATGACAAAAACATCAAAACAGACAACGAAAACATGTTTGCACCTGCTCCTCCATCTCACTCTTAAAGACAGACACATTGAGCAGAATGACAGCAGATTTTCAATTCCGCCTCCACAAGTGGCACGAAGTATGAGGAGGGCCAGCAGGAGTCACCACAAACTCTATTTGGTCCTTTTTTTGGCTTTGTTCTACAGCCCAACTTATTTAAAATTCCAAATCTAGCCACTTAAAATTCTAATCTTTTATTCATTTTTATTCTGATTGTGAAACACGTAGGTGGTTTGAAGTGCTTACGGTCACTTCCCAAACGGCATTTAGTGATTACAGAGCTGCAAGACAGAATGGTTGTTTCAATCTGCCATCATGGTTATTCAATAATTCTCACTCTTATTATTCATTTCACTCTTTCTCATTGAGAGACACGCTAACACACACAGAGCTAGTAGCACATACAGTATATAGAACAATTTCGACTTTCGTAAACACAAGTCCGTAATGTCTCCATGTGTGTGATTTTTAACACTAACATGCATAAAAATACAATCAAGGTTAAATCACACGTTCTAATTTTCCTTTTCTTATCACAAACTCTCTCACGTAGACAAAAAAAGGTGCACCTCAAGGATACAATAATTGCCAGTAAATTAATGTTCAAAACTCAATGGACCTCATCATCCTAATTCAATTCTAAAATGCACACATACTTTATATTCAAATGCTGCTACTGCATTCTTCTAACCAGGAAACATACCCTTGATCTCTAAATACTGGGGATCCAGTAGCTGTGATGCTGTGGGGGACATTTTGTTGCTATGGTGTGTGTGTGTGTGTGTGTACCCTCACTGGACACTTTATTAGGTATACCTTGCTAGCACCAGGTTGGACACCCTTTTGCCTTCAGAACTGCCTTAATTCTTTGTGGCATATATTCAACAAGGTGCTGGAAACATTCAGAGATTTTGGTCCATATTGACATGATAGCATCACACAGTTGCTGCAGATTTGTCAGCTGCACATCCATGATGAGAATCTCCCGTTCCACCTCATCCCAAAGGTGCTCTATTGGACTGAGATCTGGTGACTGCCGAGGTCATTTCAGTACAGTAAACTCACTGCCATGTTCAGGAAACCAGTTTGAGATTTGAGCTTTGTGACATGGCGCATTATTCTGCTGGAAGATGGGTACACTGTGGTCATAAAAGGATGGACAGCAACAATGTTCAGATAGGCTGTGGTGTTTAAATGATTCTCAGTTGGTACTAAGGGCCCCAAAATGTGCCAAAAGAAAATATCCCCCACAACATTACACCACCAGCAGCCTGAATCGTTGATACAAGGTAGGATGGATCCGTGCTTTCATGCTTTTTACGCCAAATTCTGACCTTACCATTTGAATGTCACAACAAAAACGGAGACTCATCAAACCAAGTAATGTTTTTCCTATCTTCTGTTGCCCAATTTTGGTGATCACATGTGAGTTGTACCCTCAGTTTCCTGTTCTTACCTGACAGGAGTGGTACCTGGTGTGATCTTCTGCTGCTTACCCCATCTGCTTCAAGGTTCGACATGTTGTGCATTCACAGATGCTCTTTTGCATACCTTGGTTATAATGAGGGGTTATTTGAGTTACTGTTGCCTTCCTATCAGCTCGAAGCAGTCTGGTCATTTTCCTCTGACCTCTGGCATCAACAAGGCATTTCCATCCAAAGAACTGCTTCTCATTGGGTATTTTCTCTTTTTCAGACCATTCTCTGTAAACCCTGGAGATGGTTATGTAGGAAAATCCCAGCAGATCAGCAGTTTGTGAAATACTCAGACCAGCCCGTCTGACACCAACAACCATGCCGCATTCAAAGTAATTTAAATCACCTTTCTTCCCAATTTTGATGCTTGCTTTGAACTTCAGCATGTCTACATGCCTAAATGCATTGAGTTGCTGCCATGTGAATGGCTGATTATATAATTGTGTTAATGATTAATAAAGAAATAAAATGTACATGAACTTTTTTTGGCTTCTGACAAGGGGAATGCCAGAAAATGTTTGAGAACCACTGCCTTAAAGTGAAGAGTCACTGCAAATTGATAAAAGCTGCTTTGAATCATAACCTTTTTCCCTGATGGGAGACAATTGCAGGGTGTCCCCATGCACGGGGCAAATGGGGGTTACTGAATAGTTTAAGTATGAAAATGATGTCAGTCATGGCCTTCGGGGTCACTAGACCTCATCTCATTTGAATACCTGTGAAAGACTATGGGCCACCATGTTAGTCAGCATTTCCACCACCACCATCAAAACAGCAAATGAGGTATCTTTTGGAATAATGGGTGTCTATCCCCCAGTAGAATTCCAGAGACTTGTTGAATCAATGCCAAGGAGCACTGGAGAATGTAAGGTGATGAACACCTTACTAAGGGTGGGTCACCGGTCTTTAGATACTTCAGATACAACCTAGATTTAAACTGGAGTGACTAATGTTTCCGTGTAAGGAAGTCTAGAAAATGGGAGGGTCAAAAGCTCAAATATGCACCATATTTGAACTCATGGAAAGATACAGATACGATAACATAGATCAACAGCTTACATCTATCTAAACATCAGTAAATTAAAAGGAAACAGTGCAAGTTGCCTGTTCAGAGGAAAAAGTGCATCAGCATGCTTTTTTTAGCCCAATACTTAGTGGTTAATGATAATAATAAGTGGTTTATAATGAAATCTCTAATTTAGGTTGTTCCACGAACCCAGTCTTGTGGTATATGTCCATTTTTTGTAAATAATGTAATTTTGAGCATAACATAAATTTGTGTTGTATTTTCAGGAACACTGAGGGAAGGTGAATGGATAATGTAGAACTCGTGACATACTCAGAGTTTGTGTCATAAGGCCAAAAAGAAATCTTGCTGCATTTTTCACCAAGTTATTACAAACACAATATTTCAGAATTCATCCATATCTATAGTGTGCAAGAGGCTGTTCATCCACAAATGAAATAATTACACCCGATGAAATGAGCTGAGCACCTGGGGCATTGTGCCAATGCTGGTAAAAATTGGAGTTGAGGAGGCTGACGGGTATTTAAGTGGAATACAAAAAGTTCATGCAGGGACTCACTCTGTGAACATATTAAATAGAGAGAATAACAATGAATGATTAATGGTTTTCATTAAAAACTCCAAACCACAGTAATTTTCCCTTAGAGCTGAAGGTGTTTATAACCCCAAAGTACATAGTATACATTTATGGTATCTTAAACAGCCAAATTAACTTGGTGATGCTGAATACAAGAAATAAGGAGCTGCATCTGTGCAGCTAGTGATGCTACAGACAGTACAGGTGTGCCTCAGGATAGCAGGAGAGGCTGTTATCATCTGTGTCCTCTACAATTAAGCCACAAGCACTACAAGTGCTGTGCTTATTCAGTGTTAATGGAACCTTACGACTCTGGCTATTTGTGAATTGGGGCAAAATAATATAGTTTTTGTGGATAGCCTTATTGAATATGTAATTATAAGAGTTTCACTTTCAGAACACAAAATTTGGGGAGAAGTAATTCAGTGAATCATAAAATGTGCTAACTGTGCCATTACTTAACACACAAAAAAGTATTTCTAAACCAACTTCTGCAATAAGTTATGCTAGAAGGAAGTACTTCTAAGAACAGAGAGAGTCTAGTACAAAGGAGAGAATTTTTTTTCCATGTGTGTTAAGAATGCCAAAGAAAGGCGTTAGCAGAACATTTCGATTGCAGAGACACGCTATTCTTAATTTGCTCGAGGAAATCAAGGCCGACCTGGCACCCTTCATTTTTTGGCCTCTGGTTCTTTTCAAGAAGTCAAGCAGGGCTTTAATTAAGTTCTTACTTTCATATAAGTGTCATAAAGCTTTATATCATTACACTCTCTCTCTCTCTCGCTCTCTCGCACACACACACACACACACACACACACACATACACACCAAAAAGACCCAGCAGGAAATACAATAAACCTTTACATTCAGATTTCCCAGTGTTTTCCACTTTTCAGCACAACAGACAGTGCAGAATGTTTTTACCCAAGATTACTGACAAAAAAAACTGAACAAAAAAACAAACAAAATTTCCAAAATTGGTCAGAATTCAGTGCAATGGTAGCCTATGTGACTTCTCCTTTGGTCATGCCAGCGTGTGTTTCATTGAAAGGTTTACATTCTTCCACTAACACCTCTGATTTGACAAAAGGAAACTTCTGCTGGCTCTCCTTGGTCCCATGTTGTTTCCTGTGAGAAGCACATGTGTAAAAGGTATGCTTGTATTATGTTTATCAGATTACAAGCAACAAGCTGTGCCTGTTGCAGTTGCAACCCTGTGCTAATTTGTGTTGCTCTTGAATTGATGAACCTTTGTCTCTGTATTCATAAATTTACTCATTGTTAATGACCCACAGAATTTTCCATTCCCATCACTCTTTTCTCTGCAGTTGTGGCCTCAGACTAATCTGCCCTGCTTAATAAATTCAGCCCTTAGGTCATAAAATGATGGTCAGCGCTTTGTGTGAGTATGTTACAAATAGCAATTTCATTTTAATCACTATGTTCAGTCAAAGTGCTGAGCTGATGCAAGCTCGGAGACATCCTTTAGTGTTTATGAACCCATTTCTGTTATCTTCACTTCCACTTAAACACAATGAGCACCCTTCGTTGATAAGATATTGTCCATGGTCCCCTCAGGCTGCTCCAACACACGTGTACACAAGCACGCAGGCACACACACACACCCACATATATATACACACCTCCAGGGTAAAACTCAGCTTGATAAACCAAAGTCATTCAAACAAAGCGTTAACACAGCACCATGTCTGCTCCATCAAAATCAATAATGGCCCTGGGACAAGTGCTACGGTCTTAAGAGAAACATGGTAACACCACCAGCAGTAATAACCATGTCAATGAACTCCAGAGAAAGGTCAAGGCTTAACAAAAGAATTCCTTCTTATAAATATTTAAGTGTGATTAACATTAGCAGACCTAATTAAGCCATCAGTCTTTGCCTGTGAAAGGGCCTCTGATTAGTCGACTAACAGGACGCCTCACTCCATTGACTCTGCAAGGTGTGATGGGTAAGCTGATGAGGAAGTGGTGTGAATGTGGGGCTTGGGGCATTTTTGTCCTTTTATTTATTTTATTTGTTGTAAACTAATGTTGAACTAAATGTAGCTTATGAATTAAATCAAAATTATGGAACTGATCTAAGTGGTCTTAACACAATAGATTATCTTCTGCCAAAATATAAACACGTTTCTGCTACAAGATAATCAGAAAATCAAATGCAGGTATTTGCTTTAACATAAAAAAAATACTGTTATACTGATTGCACTAAAGTATTTTTTAAATATTCTTATGTCCCTAAACACCATTTAAAATTAGGTTTTACCCTGACAGTGGTTAAGTAATGTTTAATTTTGAGCACTCATATAAACACACAGGAGGGTGCAAACCAGCATGAGTACCAAAACAGATTAAAGAATCTATTTGAGGACTTTGTCAGGGCAAGCAAGGCAGCAGTGCTTGTCCAGTGAAATCTAAAAATACACACCAATTAAAACCTACCAAAGTGAAAACGATCTCTCTCTCATTTAATCTCAGACAGCATTCTGTCATAAAGCGTCTGGCCTGTTTGCATCCATCCTTTAAATTACCGCCACCTTGTGGCCGCAGTTGGCGATTGTCACTGGAAGCAGGCCTGACTCTGCTTGACTTGGAGTCCATTGAAATCTCTATGGGGCAGCGTTTTGATGAGCGTGTCCGTACTCTGTTAACAATGGCTTTAGCTTGTCAGGTTGCAAGGATAACAGCTTTTTGTGGTTGTTTGTGCATGCACATTGTGGATAAACCTCTTGTCTTTAACAGGAGACTGATGGGAGACTAGTGTGCTGCTGCTGGCTCTGCTTTCACTGCTCTGAGATCAGTTATGATCTGTGCCTTGTGTGTACAGAGCTAGCATTAGCAAGTAAACAAGCACTCGGTGATTTATCATACTAACAGATAGGTTTTCCTCTTAATAACTGCCTTGGCCATCATATGTGAAGTTAGAGTGTAGTGTGAAGAAAAAAAAAGGTTTTATTAACTTCTTTAGCATGTTAGCAGTGGAAGCCTTGATAATGGAGAGGGATGATGCCTGTCATGTCCGCTTTAATAAAATAGGCAAGTTGAACAGGTGCAGCCTGCACCAGCACTTTCAGATTGGCATCTCTGAGAAATCACTTGGTTGAATGAAGTTTAACCAGCCGTTTTGCCAACACAGCAGTGATATTGATCGATATAACACAGACAGGGAACATTTTTCTGCAGAATAAGTACTTTTGGTTTTAATACCAGTAATATAATTCTATGTGTAGTGAGGTGTTGACATAGTGTGGTGCTGCTATTTTGCTACTTTTACTAAAGGAAAGTTGTTGTTTTTTTTTAAAAATTCCTCCACCACTCATCATTGTCAGCTAATGCTAAATATTTTTGATAACTATAGAAGTAATTCATTTTAATTTTAATTTTAAAGCATTAATGTGCATTTACCTCGCCTTGAACTTTTCCAATTTGCTGAGTACATAATCATGGAAGAAGTTGTATGCCATCACTTCTTATGGACAGACATGCATGCACTGTACATATACTACCACCCATCAGTGAATGCAGTACCTTATTTCAGTGCCAAACTATAGTATAACCCATATGGATTAATGAAAAGTGTTGATTATGCAATGGTGTCCTCTGCATTATACATATTGTTCGTATGTGTGTGTGTGTGTGTTTGTGATAATGACTCCATAATGCCACCCATCCGAGTATGACCCAATCACCAACATTAAAAGGAGATAATCATGTCAGACTGCGTGTCTTTGTTGTGAATGCCTCAAGGCACTTTCCACAGCTGGGACAATGAGGTATAAAACACAAAGCATGCTTTAGTGTATGTGTGTGTGCATGTGTTTAAATGTGCAATATCTCTGTTTGCCCTCCGGCCCTCTGCTTACAATATAAGAGTGTGCATGTGCAAGAGCTGTAGTCATTGTAAATAATAAATGACTATGTGTGTCTGTGTGCTCAGCATGTATGTGTGTGTGCTTCTATTTGTGTGAACAAGTGTGTGCGTTTAACCTTAACTGCATGTGTTCATGTGTTGAAGTACCTCACATGGCAAAAGGAGGGCAAACTACAGAGTACATTTCCGTCTGTTCTCATCAGGAGGGACAGTGTGGGCATACTGTATATAAATGGGCCCCGGTCACCCCAGTGACTTGGGCCTGTGGACAAAATTAACGCTCCAGGCACCAGCTGCACACCACATTGCAGCCAAGGCACAGCACAAGTTGTAAGTGTAAAGTAATTTAAATCCTCTTCTGAAGGGTGAGAAAACATTTTTTACAGTTGTGGGGATTAGTCTAAACTGGCTTCTTGCAGGTCACGGATGGATAGGCTTATGCGGAGCCATGTAACAGGTTTAGTGGCCACTGGCTTATAGCATTCTCTAACATGTAGTGAGTCTCTAAACCTTCACATGAGACTAACTTATTGCTTCTGGAAATGTTGGTTAGGCCTTTCATCTATTCAGTCTGTATTAATTAATGAATTCATGATAAGTTATTGTACAGCTGTTATATATTTAAGCAGTTTCTTTATGGCATTACAATTTGGTCATTACTATATGATGTGGTAGTATGTAATAATATCATACTACACGCCACGTAGCAATAGATTTCAGCAAGTCAGCTGTTCGTTTTTTTTGTTTTGTTTTTGACATTTTACAGTTTTTTTCCCAAGATATTGTTTAAATACCTCCAGTTGTAGAAGCTTTAATAAGTGCAAAAGACCTGCTGAAGTTATAGCTGGTATAACACTATGACTAACTTGATGTTGTTTCATTCATTCAAACATTTTTGAAGCCATAATGCACTACAAAGGTACTGTAATACTGTGTCACTAAAGTGACCAACTTCCTGTGCCTCAGTTCCCCAAATGGCCACCTGAGGGTCGCTCCAAAAGCGAGTCAGTCCTCATTAGGCTCATATGTTAAAATGCCCGACTTCAACCAAAACAACAAGTTCATAACCTGACATAAAAAAAACAAAACAAAAAAAAACAAAACAAACTTTTGATCTCTGAGGACAATTTCCTTCATAAGAACTTACAGGGGGCGATTGTTTTGGTTTTTTGGCTCCATGTTTGGATTTTGTTAAGGGTTAAAAAAGAGAACATGGCCATTTTGATTGCAGCTGTAACCGATCGGCCTCTGCTAAGCTTCACCTCTGCTAATCTGAGTCAGTGAATTGGACCTCTCTATAATGTTTGTGTTGTTTTTGATGCCTTTTGGAGCATCTTTGATAGAATTTTCTGAAAAGTAACATGGTTTGCCATGTGGTACAGACCATTCAAGAAGCTTGTACTCCTGTTTTGGTGAGTGAAATTCTAGTGTTTTATTAATTAGTACTGTTAATTCGTACTAATTAGCAGATACGTGTGTCTGTGCATTGCACTCATACAGTTTTATGGATGCATCTTGCTAACTTTAACCAGTGTTGCCAACTCCTCAGTAAGGAAAGTAGCTATTGGCTGTCCTAAAAGTTGCTAGAAGTCGCTAAATGACATCACCCAGTTTGCATAATTGACCATGTGTATGTAATTGTAATGGACTCTGTAAGAGAGAGGAATAGCATGGTAGGAGAGACAAAAAGTGAGCAAAACACACCCTAAATATGTTTAGAACTACAAATGAACTTTCTTCTGTCGATTCTTGTTTTTTTAACGTCACAATTCCAACCCTCGTCCTTTATCTGGGTTGGGACCGGCAAAAGTGACCCAAAAGAGACACTCTGGTTCGGGATCAGCCAGCGGCGGCTTCGCGCATGTGTGACTCATTTGCAGTCTGGACGCAGAGGGGTGAACATCTGCTGCTCTGACTGCAGCTGGGAGGGACTGCTCCGCGAGGACTGGGCCGCCTGTGAGTGCTTTGGGACGTGGGAGGGGCCCACGGCAGCACCCGCTACTCATTGAGAAGAGTAAGAACAATACATGCTTTCACGTAAGAGTCTCCAAAAGTCTCCAATAACACCAGAAAAAGTCACTAGATTTGTCGCTAGTCACTTTTTTGAAAAAGAGTCGCTAGAGGGGTCTGAATACTCACTGAATATAGCAACAAAGTCGCTAAGTTGGCAACACTGATAATTTAGCACTCCGCGCCACCTGTTTACTGTGCTTTGACTTCCACTACTTTGAGTCACGGTGTACTCACATTAGGCATAGTTGCCTTGTACCATGCCAGAGCACGACTGTTCGCCCTCAAATCCTCTCTATCACACTCTCTTATTCACACACACAGATGCCTTGGACAAGGGCTCTTGATGAGCACAGTGAGGTTCAGGATTTATGCATTTTGTGGCTTAACTGAAGCAATTTTTGGAAGTGGTGACACACTGTCCTCTCACATGTGTTAAGCAATTAATAAATCTATATAAGGCAACAATTTTCACCAAGACAGCTTGGGTGCAGTTAGAGGTCACAAAACATGCATACTGTGCCCGTACCCACTTCTTGTGTGTTGCTTTAGGTTATTGAAATCAGGATATCAAAACATGAATCCAAACTGTAAATGTACCAATGAAAAAGAAAAGCAAAATTTCACTCTGTAAAAGTGTAATATGTTGTAAAAGTGTCAAGTATCAAACCGGGGTATGTAGTTACCTTTGTCAGCAACTGATTTTTCCAAAAACTGCTTTTCTACAAGGCAGATTTTTGTTAAGGAATAAAGAGCAAGTAAAAACATTGCAGCAATATGGTGATTATTTCCACTCTGAAGTACACAGACACCCCTTTAAACCTGTTATCTGTTGCAGTCCTCATGGTGAAACTATAGACAGGCTATATTTGTTTGTCAGGGTATTTCTCAATTATCAGCCAAAAGAAAAAAATGGACTGAAGTAAAAGCACCACCTCTCTGCCACACTTACAAATTTCAAGCATAAAGCCTGTTTCATGACCTTTGAAAAGACTACTAGAGGATGTATGCTAACAATATGCAGGTAAGAAACTATTCGATTTCCAATGCGAGCTTCTATATTAACAAGTATTTTGATTGCTTTAGGTATGCAGTTGTGTGGTAGTGTACATTTCTGTGTGTGTGTGTGTGTCTGTATAAGGTCTTTAAGGTCATCCTCATCCCTCGGCGGTCCTACTGTCTCTTCAGCACAGCAGCTCAGGGTCTCATTATCGCTTACTTTATCTCTAGGGGGGAAAGTGAGAGTCAGAGCTAAGCTCTCACTCATTGCCTCTCTCTATCCTTCATACAAGCACATATACAGCCACACACATACGTGCATAGCTATCCATCACACCATCACCATCACTTATTTAACAGATAGCTCTTTGTCTCTGTAGCTTTTCCACACCAGGACAGCAAGCCTGAGATTTATACATAATTAAAGTTACTTTAACTAACATTGTGTACTTGTTGGCCTTGTAACAAAACTACCACCAATTTACAAAAGAAGCAGAGCCGAACTGACCTCTGGCAAGAAAAGAGGAGCATCCCTAGATACATGTTGATCATATAGATAGATTTACTTTCTGTTACATTTTTCTGCTGATAATCCTGAAATTCATAAAGCTTTAGAGGTCTTGGTAGCTCAATATTTAGTGTCCAGAGATGGAGATGGTGGTATAAATTTAAATTTCAGGAACTTACCTGAAGTGCAAGAGCACTACTTTGAGATTTCCTTGTTTTCTTTCCCCAAAGTTGGATAATTTGCCCTGCAGAAAACAGACTTTGGCTCAAAAAGTTTGACTCATTCCAATGAGACTATCTGCCATACAAGCAGCTCTGTCTCCAAAAAGTGTTTGCATGACCAAAACTTTTGTTTGCCAAAAAAAAAAAAAAAAAAAAAAAAAAAAAGGAAGAAACAAT
>VUQI01032379.1:0-12546 GCA_015106735.1 Paratilapia polleni | reverse complement strand
TTCCTAAGTTAAAACATTAGTAATGTGTTGTTTAAAAATGAATATGAACTTGTTTTTTTGCATTATTTGAGGTCTGAAAACACTGGACCTTTTTTGGTATTTTGACAATTTTTTCATTTTCTGCAAATAAATGCTCTAAATGAAAATATTTGTATTTGGAATTTGGGAGTTATGTTGTCAGTAGTTTATAGAACAAAATAAAAATGTTCATTTTACTCAAACATATACCTATGAATAGCAAAATCAGAAAAAGTGATAATTTTGGAGTGGTCTCTTAATTTTTTCCGGAGCTGTATATCCATGAACACTAGAAATATGAAAAATACCTCTTTAATTTATTATGCTATCTAATTAGCCAATCACATGGCAGCAACATCCCCAGGCATGTAGACATGGTCAAGGTGACCTGCTGAAGTTCAAACCGAGCATCAGAATGGGGAGAAAAGGTGTTTTAAGTGATTTTGAACATGGTTGGTTGTTGGTGCCAGATGGGCTGGTCTGAGTATTTCAGAAACTGCTGATCTACTGGGATTTCCTGCACAACCATCTCTAGGGTTTACAGAGAATGGTCTGAAGAAGAGAAAATATCCAGTGAGCAGCAGTTCTCCTTGTCTACCTTGTTGATGTCAGAGGTCAGAGGAGAATGGCCAGACTGCTTCAAGCTGATAGGAAAGCAACAATCAGTCCTGTGCTGGGGAAAGAAAATTGGCTGGTTCAAACAGTAACTCAAATAACCACTCGTTACAACCAAGGTCTGCAGATGAGCATCTCTGAATGCACAACACGTCAAACCTGAATTTCACTGTACTCAAATGGCCTCCACAGTCACCAGATCTCAATCCAATAGAGCACCTTTGGGATGTGGTGGAACAGGAGATCCACATCATGGATGTGCAGCCAACAAATCTGCAGCAACTGTGTGATTCTATCGTGTCCTTATGGACCAAAATCTTTGAGGAATGTTTCCAGCACCTTGTTTAATCAATGTCACAAAGAATTAAGGTAGTTCTGAAGGCAAAAGGGGGTCCAACCCAGTACTAGCAAGGTGTACCTAAGAACGTGGCCGGTGAGTGTATGTTGTCCTATGACAGTATAAAGTTTACATAGCAACAATCTTAGCTGACAGTCTCTTATTTACACATCCAGCCAACACAGGGCGATACAAATACAGTATTCAGTCTTAGTTAGACTGAGTAAATCCTAGTTACAGTGCAGTGCAGCGTGTAGCATTCAGTTGGTTTACTGTAGCTTTTTTGCTTTAAAAAAAAAAAATGTCCTCAGTATGTCTGGTAACAGCATTGAAAGGAGAGCAGTAAGACTGAACCAAAACAGGATTAGACATACTTTTAAATGAGAAAACACTTGTTTCTTGGCCCATGACCTAACCTTCTGCAAAATTAAATTAAAATATGCTAAAAAGCTATTTGGGATGTCCCACTAATTAAAAAAAACAAAAAAAACAACAAACAAAAAAATAAAATAAATAAGCTTTGTAACATATTACCTCGAATATGGGTTCAACAAGAAGAGGATTTTCACTAACTGCTTTAAATTTTCTTTATCTCATGCCTTCTTGTGACAATATGTGACTTCACAACAATATATCAACACGCCTTCTGCTCTTGCCACAGCACAGAATGCCCGTTAGTTTTTAAGGCCGTAGAGTATGTTAAGCTTTCAGCGGTCCAGAAGGCGTCTTCAGTCGAAGCTGGCACTTTGATGCTCGTGTCACACTGTCCTGCTCTCCAGAGCATATTGCACTGCAGAACAAAGTTTCAGGCTCTTTTGCATGTTTCCATGTGTGAAAACATTTGCCTCTGTTTGGGGTTGCGTATGTTGTTTAGAGAAAGATCTGGGACAGAGAGGACAAAAGAAGCACGGACTTGTGTGTTTGTGTGCCTTTGTATTCACTTCTTGGCTTGTAGACTGCCAAGTGATGATCAGTGTTTAACAGGGTTTAGGTAGGAGTGAATCTGTCACATGGCAAATCACTTCCAGAGCTTGTGTCTGAATCAACAGTTGCCGTAATGAAAAGAGCAGGTGGCTTGCCATTTTTAATTCTCACTTAAATGTTTCCTAGACCAGTGTTTACTGAATATTCAGAGCCTTCTGCTACACTTCCAGGGACACCAGCACTGTGTACAGAAAATAAAGTGGGACTTGAGGACCTTTTCATTTCCAGTGTGTATTTATTCTAAAAGTGCTCGTGTTGGGCATTTGGTCCATTTGTTGCCATGCCATCCAGTAAGCAGAGTTAATAAAAGTTAAAACCTAAAAAGTTTGCTTTTATCAAGCATCTTAATGGAATTACACAACAAATAGCATAACCTTTTCTTTTTTCTTTTTTTTTTTATTGCGGATAAAGAAGACAAGTATTTTGCATTCACACATTCTAGTCAGTAACCTGTGCTTGTCGAGAGCGCTGTGACAGTAAAACTAAAGGCTGCTTCGCTGCATTCAGACAGATCCCTTAAGTAGCAAACCTTGTCACCATGACTCCACATCAGCCCTATTGATGAACACATGTGAGGCAGAAGGCAATTCTGTGTGGAAAGGGGGGGTAGAGGGGACAAGCCCTTTCATAGTCATTTAAGCACAGCACATGACATAGAAAAACCCCTTGAGGCACCTCACCCCATTTCACTCAAACAGTGCCTTTTTTCTACTCTATTTCTCCCATTTCATTTCCTTATGCTGCTTGATTTGTTAACCCTTACATGCCTGCCAAATATCTAATTCAACATTTCATTCAGTTAAGCACCCAACGTCCCAATATTCCTCAAACCTTGTCCCTAATTCAAATGTGTTTTTCTTTTTCTTTTTTTTTCTTAAGTTTGGATTTAAGTAACAGTATTGCAGATGCAAATGTTGGCGAAAAATGTTGTGCTTTCCAATGTAGCAGAATGGTATTTTTGTCCCACTGATTCTTAAAATAAACATGAGCACAGCAACAACTGAAGTAACTTTAAGAAAACATTCAATTAAAATAGATCACAGATAACAAGGCACCTGATACAGGTTACGGATTGAATTGTAAAAATGTGAAACATTTATTCCTAATACTACAACAAAGACACAACAATAACACCACAAAGGTGATAATTATGGATAAATGATAAATGCTGCTGATGAACGAATGAGTGTAAAACTTGAAGAAAGAATATGCAGCGTATCGATAAATGTGAGTAAGCAGTAACCGTCACCTCAGAAGCAGCTGATAAACACAGCGGGGAGTTTGGAATTGCATCTAACAGCAAAAGGTCATTTAAAGTTCTGAAAACCGAGATAACAGAGAAGAAGGTCAGTTACATCATCTCGACAGAGGTTGAGGACAGCATTGGAGACCTTCTAGCTGTTGTAACACACAGGAACTTAAAGTTGCATACATAATGGTGGTGCTTTATATGTGTAGTTTTGGAGGGAAATTCAAAGATGCATCTGACCAATCCCAAATGTGTTTATCATTCAAGGGAGGTGTGAGTGTCGACTGTCTTCTTTGGACATACACCGATCAGGTATAACATTATGACCACCTGCCTAATATTGCGTTGTTCCCCTTTTGCTGACCATACGCAACAAACTGCGATGCGCTGTGTATTCTGACACCTTTCTATCAGAACCAGCGTTAACTTCTTCGGCAATTTGAGCTACAGTAGCTCGTCTGTTGGATCGGACCACACGGGCCAACCTTCGCTCCCCACGTGCATCAATGAGCCTTGGCCGCCCATGACCCTGTCGCCGGTTCACCACTGTTCCTTCCTTGGACCACTTTTGACAGATACTGACCACTGCAGACCAGGAACACCCCATAAGAGCTGCAGTTTTGGAGATGCTCTGAACCAGTCGTCTAGCCATCACAATTTGGCCCTTGTCAAACTCGCTCAAATCTTTACGCTTGCCCATTTTTCCTGCTTCTAACACATCACTAACAGGTGCCAGGATGAAGAGATAATCAGTGTTATTCACTTGACCTGTCAGTGGTCATAATGTTATGCCTGATCGGTGTATATGGGTCAGAGGCTTTTCACAAAATTATGGATTTTGAGGTGACTTTTAATGCAACTGTAGAAGAAGTTAAACTGCGGTTTAATGATCTCAGTGAGTACATATTTGGACTCTTCATATCATTAGAATTCCTATGACACCAAACACCACAAGTTTATCTTTAAGAGTCAGTTGTACAGCATAAAGCAGAGTGTTATGAAGAACAGTGGCATGTAGCCGTATGTATAACTCTACTTGGGGCAGACAGACTGCTGATTGCTGAGTCATTCTGTCAACACAGCTACCAAGTACCTGTGTTGACAGAAGTCGTAGGTGCCTTAGGTGTCTTTAGATTTGTATGTAGTATGTCAAGGTGAGACATTAGATGGTAAGAACTTCAGGATAAGGCTGTTATTCTTTATTTTTGGACCTGTTCTTAGAAGAGCATTATATATATGCTAGCTAGTATTAATGGCAGGATGACTGTATGTGTGACCGATTAAATGTGCTACAGTGCCCATGTTCATTGTAACATTAGACAAAAATCTTTGTTAGAATGGGTGTGGCTTCACAGAAGCTATTTATCATTAGGATCACAGTATTGTGGGCGTTGGTTGTTTTAAAGGATTTTCTGACTAACACGTTCTAAAAATATGTAGCATTGCCACCCTTATCTTTTTACTATATTTCACATTTGCTCATCATTATATTCAAAAATGTTTTTCATTTGCATTTTACTTTGGTAAATGTTCAGTTTGAGCACTAAGTTGTGTTAAACAATAACTTATTAAAGTTCTTCACAAATGCTGCGAAACACTCTAAAGTTTAAAGCTACATATTCGGACGTCCAGGTTTTCCCTGTGGCCGTCACAGCGATAGCTTCTGTCACACTGAGTGCAAACCAGCATCAGCAAAGCTCCTGTCACTTCTACTGACAGCAGGAAAACCAAGACTGATGTCTAATTAAAAGGCCTCACAATAAAAACAAAAAGCAAATACAGTTTAAAGAGTGCTGGCTGGGGCAGAAGCAACTATGTTTACCAATGAGTGCTGTTGCTGAGAGAATATGTTGTATTGCAGAATTGTCAGATTTTCTGGAAGCTTTGTTTGCATCTTGACCATGACGCATTTTTCTGCTGATTTGGTGAAGTCCTGAAAATGTTCAAAATCTTATGTAAGCACATTGGAAGTGTTTGTATGATGCTAATGCTTTATATCATGTATTTTTTTACACCTAACGTGTCATTGTGTCATTTATCAATTTAACAAATCATACAGGAATTAAGTAATGCTATGATTTTAATTAGCATTACATGTTTAGTTCCAGCTCATTTTGATACATAATCAAAGCCCTTAGGCTAAGTAGATAATCAACTTGCAAAGTGAGCAGGATGGAACTGATGTTATTAGTGTTTTGATGGTCAGTGGTTCTTAACCCACTAGGTAAAGATAGATCATGTGCAGAAGATTCAGTGAGTATAAGATGTAAATGAAAGAAAATGTATAACAAAATAGTCATTTGGTTTAAAAAAAAAATAAAAAATCATCAATGGTACTCAAGGTCACTTGAGTTGTTCATTTTGTTAATGTTGGGAAATTTTTCTGTTAAGAATTTTCCTTTGCAAAATGCCAGATAATGGAATATATTAAAAGAAGAAAATGTGGTGCATTAAAAATGCACTGAAATATAATAAGTGATTTTAGTATGTATGAGAGCACAGCAGTGCTCAGTCTTTGGTGGAGATGCAAAGACTGAATGAGCAAATAGGAAGATTACCAGCTATCTTGATGTAACTGACAAGTGACAGCTTACCATCAGAGGGACTGTAGCTGTCCAGTCAGCTAGAAGACATATTGTGTAACTGAGTGTAACATGCTCCATTTGAATCTGTCATTGAACCATCTTCACGTCAGCCTTTTCTCACTCAAATTTCATCCTTGTCTTTGTCTACTATTATCCATTTAATGCATGCAGAAAAAAAAACAAACGCTACAAAAAAAGAGAAACAGCAACAGAGTTCAAGCTGAGAAAAAAACAGTTTTTATTTACTAATTACTCCTTCTTACAAAGTGAATCATTTAGGAGAAAAGTCTAAGCCTGCTTATAAATGCACCATCAGCGTGAGGTGTGACTTGTGTTTTGACAGACTGCTACACTCTGATGGTGTTGCCCTCATCTTAGCAAGAGAGTTCACATCATCTTGCTGAATTATCCATTTGGAGCATGTTTTATTCATTTTGGGCCAAATCATGCAAAAACAAAAACCAAAAAAAGAGTTCTTTTGCCTATTCCTCTGGACAGTAACAAAAAAATGTTAAATAGTGAAAAAAGAGTGAAGGTCAGAAGGAGTTTTGCAAAGGCCTAAAAAGTCCAGTTGTCACCGCACAATGTTTCCTGAATAGACAGTAATGAATCCTGTTTCGCTATAAAGAGAGGGCCTCAATGAGCCAGGCAAAGTAATGGGCCATACAATTTATTTACATCAACAGGGAATCTGTGGAAGAACTGGGCTATTAGTCAACTGTACAATAGGGAACAATTGTGTCATGTCTGCATCAAACTTGCCTCGGGCAGTAGTGTGAAGTGCCAGCAGTGTGAAGTGCAGTTAGCAGTTATTCTAGCCAGGACTGGCGGTGCAGTGATAATGCCCAAAGAGACGCTTCACCCTCACTGGCTGCTTTATGAGCTAGCAGCTTCCCCTCAGTCTGCATTCAGTGAAAGGAAGGCAGCGCTTTATTGTGCCGTTGAAAGTCCTGCTCTGGCTGTAACTATGCCTTGAATTACACTTTGCAATTATATTTGTAGGCTGAAAAAACCAAACATTTCACCAAAGACAAAAGACAGACTTTTACTATCCATTTGTGACCATCAGTGAAGGGCACTTTGGGCCAGTCAATAGAATTTTTCTTGGCATGGGAAGCCTTGTCTCAGGTAGAAGGAGAAGATACAGGAAGCCAGGAAAGCTCTAAGTCCTGGAGGGGGTATATTCATGTCACAGCTCGATGTTTAACTTGCCATCCCCATATACCCGAGCCCAGAAGACAAGGAAATGAGCTGTGCATTTCCCCACGCAGTGGTGCTGAATGTCCTAGTTAGGACCGTTTAATATTAATGGCTAGAAGAAAGGTGCTGCTACAAAATGATGCTCACAGTGTTTAAGCAGCTGATGCAGTGTTCTTAACCCACTGGGAGCTTAGTGGGCCATAGCTGACTCCTGGAAGGCTTCCAGATGGAATAATAGGGGCAAACTGTGTGATAGTAGGATACCTGAGGAGGCTGTCCTCTTATTCCCTGTTGGTCCATTTGCTGCTCTGTATGATTGGTCTCTCTCCTGTTGAAGTAGCACAAAGGCCAGCAGGACCAGGTCAGAAATTCTGGTTGAAGAAGAAAAAAAAAAAGAAGGCGAAGGAGAGGGCCACTAAGAAAGAAAGGCTGCTGTGGAAGCAAGTCTTTCTCGGTTTTGAAATATTGTGTCCGTTCATTGTTGATTGATCTGTTTTCTTCTTGTGCAACATGCTGTGACAAACTTGTTTCATGTGAAATGAATGTGTTTGACACCCTGCAGTGCTACTCAACTTGCCTTTGAAAGTCACGCCAGCAACAACCAACAATGGGGAAAAAAAAAATGTTGAGCAACGGCCACCATGCTTAGTGCAAAGACGTGTAATTTGCGACCCACAACGCCAGAACCCCACTGTTTTTTTTTAGGATTGTTTTTCTTGGTATTATGTTTTAAAAAGGGCTCAACATCAGACACTATGGGTGTTATAATAATCCAGTTTGGATCTTAATTGTTTTTTGGGAAAACATACTGCCTTTACAACCAGATGGTAGTTCTGTGATAGGCAGACTTAGATTTTGGCAATAATATCTGAAACAAGACCTTCTTTCCATTTCTTTTTGAGTGACTTTGAGTGGCTCAAAATGTGAAACATTTCTAGCCATGTCTATGTCATGTACACAAATTGCTGTTTCACAATGTGTCTCACTTTATAGATGATCATATTTGCATGTCACTGCACCTCACTGTGATGATGCAGGAAGACGTGTCGTAAATCCAAATGTAATTCTCTCTGTCCATCTTCTAATGTCTATTGCATAGAAAATTATCAAAAAGTGTATTTTTTTTGGACTGGTGTTTTTATTGCGAATTGCAGAATTTCAGTATTATGATGCACAAATGTCAATGTGAGGAGACTAAAGATAAAAAGTATAACTCTGTCAGGCCACTTTGCTGTTAATTTAAAGCCAATGGCCACTTATAGTAAATGATATTATCATATATTGACTGTGTGTGACTTTGTACCTCTTTTCCATTCAGTGCCCCGATTCAGCGTGCAAGCAGGATCTGCTGGCTTACCTTCAGAGAATTGCCCTCTACTGTCATCAGCTCAACATCTGCAGCAAGGTGAAAGCTGAGGTCCAGAATCTGGGTGGAGAGCTCATCGTGTCTGGGGTAAGTGCTTCACTACCACCGATTTTCTAGATAGGCTTTAGGCATTCATTCACTAGACTTGATCCATTTAAGACAATTTTTTATGCTCTGTGCTGCGGGTGGGCAAGTATTAGTTCAAGGTCATAATGAAGCTTGGAAGATGAGATAAAGGGTCATGCAGATTATGGCTGATGCAATTATTTCAAACCGATTACCATCTAATAATACCTGAAATATGCACCACAGGCTTTTTTCCAGTTGTATTTTTCATGCCTCATGAACTCCTAATACTGCTCAAACCAAAATCAGACGATTATCCCATCTTGCTTGCATTTAACATTTAAACTTTTCATCAGTGAGTTTCCTCAGTGTGTCAGTAATGTAATAGTCATATTTTCAGACGTGCTGATAATTTCGCTTTTATTTCTTAGAAGTCAAAGCTCTCCATTGGTGCAATTATTTGAGGTTTCATTATTTAGGTTTCATTAGTAATACTAATAGAAACTACTTCCAGTACCTGTAAAATACAACAAATGCACAGTTCTAAACAACAGAATATAATTTGTATAACTTTCAAAATAAAGTTGGTATAAGTCACACCCTGCAGTTCTCTTTACTGACCACTTTCAAGAATTTAGATTTTATCAGGAGAAAAAAAAAAAGGAATCTGTTTCACAGAAGCCAAATAAAAACAAACTTGACTTTTATCTTTGCTTTGGATTTCTCGGCATCCCGGGTTGATACACTTCTTCATTTCTCAGGACTCTAATGTTTGTCTCACATGAAATATGCGAGCCCTGCTGAGATTTTAACCTTTTCATGGTGGCCAGCTGGAGTCCGCACTCATTAAATCTAAACTGTTGACTCGTCTCAGTGTGATGTAGGAGGAGGCCCACTGGCCACGACCCTTAAATGTCAGCCAAACAAAACAGACGGAGACAGAGGTGCACCTGACCCCTGCCTCTGCTAATTAAGAACTGCTAAAATAAGATGTCATATAGTGAGAGCCATGTTTTTATCCTGTCTAATTGCCGGTTGCGGCACAGACCTCCTAGGTTCTGTATGTAGCTGACATGTTCTAATGTTGTTGAGGGCAAGAAAATGATTGTACTTCTTCTTTTCTCAGACAAAATGACTTTTATATTTCTGTCTTTCCCCCTCCAACTCACTTTGCCCTTCTTTAGCTGGACAGCGCCACCTCCCTGATCCAAGCAGCCAAGAACCTAATGAATGCAGTGGTGCTGACTGTAAAGGCGTCTTATGTAGCTTCCACCAAGTACCAGAAGGTGTACGGAACAGCGGCTGTTAACTCGCCCGTGGTGTCTTGGCGCATGAAGGCCCCAGAGAAGAAGCCCCTGGTTAAAAGGGAGAAGCCCGAGGAATGCCAGACTCGTGTACGACGAGGCTCCCAGAAGAAACACATCTCCCCTGTCCAGGCCCTCAGTGAATTCAAGGCCATGGACTCCTTCTAAGAAAAAGAAAAAGTCATGCTTAAGAAAAACAACACAACATGACAGTGAGAAGTTGATGAAAAAGTTCCCTTTTTACATTGTGTTAACCCAGCTCTGTTTGCCCTGTGTGTGCTTGGTGACACCTCAGGAGGACTACAGTATATATTAAACTGCCACACCGTGGCTCCTGTTAACACTGTGGTCCTCATGGCTCACAGACAACCAGCACACACCCAACAGTATTTATCGATCTTATTGTAGCTTAATATGTGAGAGCCGAAATGTGACAGACACAACACCTTTTGAAAATATGGAAGTTAAAAAAAGAAACATATCAGAGGAGGAAGAGAGGCATTTAAAAAAATAATAATAATAATTGTGGCAGTTGATATTCTAGCTGTATCATTAACGTGCTACCGACTGGCTGCTTGTATACACAGTCTGAATGGAAATCCTAAACGGTTCAGTAAAGGAGTTGCTCTAAAGGGAGGATATCAGTGTTGGTATAATCCCTCTTGACTTTTTTTTTTTTTTTCAATTTGAATGTTAACCTGTAGTGCTAGGAATAACTTATGTTTAAAATACCTGGAAGTGTCAGCATCCGAGTAGTTCCCTCATTCCTGATGATTATAATAATAACAATCCATATGGTGTTTTTCATTTGTTTTTGTTTTTTTTTACCAAAGCACACTTATGGTCTATTGTAATGCCTTTTTAAATCCCTTTTATTGAATGGTTACGTCACTAACTATGATGACCTTGTTTGGAAGTCGTGTAGCCTATAATATAGACAGAGAGGTTTGACTAGTTGTGGTTTGCTCAGAGAATAGAACTCCCTGCATACAATACCTTTATATTCACCCTTCTCTAATAAATCCCTCAACTTGACACCCCAAGTTTCCTGTGTCTTTATTACTTTCATATGTGCAGTAGCTACAATATCAATCGGACTATTACAGCCTGTCATTAGTCAGAAGGATGTGACAACCATTAGAGATTCACATGCAAGATGAAACGATTCAAGAGGAGAAAATATCCATTAGTGCCGCAAGCTTACAAGGATAGGTGTATTGATTCGGGGTCACAGGTCAGCTCTGCACTGTGACTTGAGATAATTGGTCTTGGCTCAGCACTGTTAGTGCTGTCTTTGTGATATTTCTACCAGTTCTCCACACAAACAGTTTTGACATATATGATCACTGTAGCCTTGAAAATCTCAATAGATTTGAAATGGATCACTATGATTCTTTTTGCTGACATTCATGTTATCCGCAGGATGTATCTTACTTTCCTTACTACTTTTCCTCTAGCAGGTTTCACATATCCTACTACAAAAATTTTTATACAATTGTCCCCAGACATCATATCCTGCTGACTTTGGGGATGTCCTGACCTTTCCTCCATTGCCTCCACGAGACTGACATTTAACTGAAATGTCTTGACCACTATCGTATGGATTGATACTGAATTTAGTACCGATATTGATGTCCCCTTTCGGGGTGAGCTATTATCACTTTGATGAGTCCTCAACATTTCCTCGAGCACCACTATCGACCCAAAAAACGAACGCTTAAATAAATGAACAAACACCTGCAAAACTAACGAGATTCCTTTCAGCCTCAGGTGTTCTGTGTGTTCAGTACTAACTAATGGTGAGGGCAAACATGGTAACCATTGTACCAGCTCACTATCAGCACGTAAGCATGTGATATTCCCAATTCACTCAAAGCTTAGTCGTACTGTATTTTCTTAAAATACACTTTGTCTATTAAATTGACATCCATGGGATGAGCAGCCAAAGCTGAATCAATTTCTCATTGTCTCAAAGTTAACTGCTGACTCGATGTCAGGTATATAAGTCGGTATTGATTACTGAAGTCCTTATCAATCTCTTTTAAGCCTGCTCAGCTGTCGAACAGAAGAAAAGGGGAACAGCTGTTGGGGAGGTGAGACTTTAAGTCAGCAGGACAGGAAACCCCACAATGCTCAGGGCTCCGAATGGAAAAGTTTGAGCTCTATTAAGGCAAAGAACATTCAGTGTGGATACAACCAATATAAAGACTATACAGCTTTTGGATACCATTGAGACCTGACTACAACCTCCCTTTTGTTCTGCAGTATTCCACTTCCATTTTAGAGGTATTCGTTTTATTTATATATATATATACAGCTCTGGAAAAAATTAAGAGACCACTGCAAATATATCAATTTCTCTGATTTTGCTATTTATAGGTATATGTTTGAGTAAAATGAACATTTTTGTTTTGTTCTATAAACTACTGACAACATAACTCCCAAATTCCAAATACAAATATTTTCATTTAGAGCATTTATTTCCAGAAAATGAAAAATGGCATGGAGCATTGTCCTGCTGGAAAAACCGATCCTCAGAGTTGGGGAACCTTGTCAGAAGGCAGCAAGTTTTCTTTCAGGATAACCTTGTATGTGGCTTGATTCATGCATCCTTTGCAAAACTGCCCGACTCCAGCCTTACTGAAGCATCCCCAGCTCATCACCGATCCTCCACCAAATTTCACAGTGGGTGTGAGACATTGTGGCTTGTAGGCCTCTCCAGGTCTCCGTCTAACCATTAGACGACCAGCTTTTGGACAAAGCTGGAAATTAGACTCATCAGAGAAGATGACTTTACTCCAGTCCGCTATGGTCCAATCCTT
>VUQI01032376.1:0-11198 GCA_015106735.1 Paratilapia polleni | reverse complement strand
AAATTTATGAAAATGGTCAACGAATCAATAAGTATAAATCTAGATCACGAGGCTTAAAAGTACTGGATATAAAACATTCATGCGAAACATCCAAGAGCCATTTATCCCTTCTGTCTGTTATTTTTCCTCTTCTTTAAACTAGTTTCTTATCTTAAACAAAACACAAACACATCTTTAAGTAATTACACACCAAGGTATAGCAAAATATAATAACATACACACACAAACATTAGCAACCTCATATCCTGTATGTGTTTTTCTTGAACTAAACACAATCCAAGTGCACACAATGGTGGTGCAGGCATTCTGCACATGATGTTCTGTGCTAGCCACTAGCGTAGCTAGCTGTTTCAGAGTATACCAACAGTCCAAAAACCCTATGTAAGCTTTTAAAACATTTCCAATTTTTAGTCAGTATGTTTGTAAAACAAAGCTGAAAAGCTGTTTCCATAATTCAAGAGCACAAACTCATTTCATACCTGAAAAGGGGATAAATCAATAAAGATGCTCGGACACGATGCTTCTCTTTCAGCAGCTTCATTGAGAATGAGGCATCGTGGCCAGAGCTCCCCCTTCCGGCAGCTGCAGGCATAACTAATCAATCACATGCATCATTTCTCAAAAAGGCTCAACAAGTAGATCATGGATTGAATTGTGACAGTCCAGTTCTTACACCTTTTTGAATAAAGTTCTGAACCTTTTTTAGTTGTTTTAACCTATTTTGCATGACATCAGCTTTAATGGGACTTTTTTATACCTCCATCTATAAATTTACATTTTTCTATGAATTAATTCAATTTTGGCCATATGACTTAACTTTGATGAACGATCAGTGCCATGATAAAATCAATCTATCACACCAGCAGAAGCGGACTGTCGGTCACACCCTTATGAGTCCACCTATGGGTCCCCGACCCAAAAACCACAACCACATCGTCAGACGGCGCTCAGATAAACTGTAAGTTTCAGATTCATTACAGACTAAGTCAGATTTTGAAGCCTGTTGATTGCCTGAAAAACACATTTTATTGTTGTTAAAAGAGAAAAATGAAGAAGAGGAGTAAATACTATGTTCCCCATTCTGATGCCATGGTTATGTATTTAAGTGTATAAAGACTGCTGAACCATACTAGTCATTGTGCTGAACATACAGACGGAGTTCGTTTCGTTTAATTGTGTGAATGTTTGAAACTTTTGAGTATAAGTTGTGTAACTTCTTGTTTGTCTGCATTAAATCTGTAAAAATCCCTGAAATAAAGTGACGCATCTGTTTAAAAAAAAAAACCCAACCCAAACATACCAAAAATAAATATATTAATACATATATTAATTAAAGGAGCAGTGCATCATTTACGCAGCTAAATGAGCTCAGATAGATGTTCAGTTAAATGATTTTTTTTATTTTAAATGTCTTTCACCTCCAAAGTGTTTTATCTGCTTACCAAAGTGCAGTCTGGCTTTTTTTCTCCAGTCTTCTTCTTTTACATCTTTGTATTGTTTTAGATTGTTTCTGTAAAGCACTTTGGGACTCTGTGCATTCACAGACTAAATATTGTTTGATTGCTGTTTTAGAGGTTTCAGGGACCAAAAAACAGCACAGACTCCAGGGGCTTCGTCTGGACAAGAAATAGTTTGACCTTTTATGGGGTCATTTTGATAAACTTTACACTAACATAAATAACACCCAGGGGACATTTCAGAAAAACCTGCAACTATAACATTTTTAAAATGTTAGGACATAATGCTGTAACAATGTCATTTTTAAAAAGTCACCAAATGTCATCAGCAAACATTTTAAAAATGTTTTCAGACGTTATTCTACCTTTAAACTTTTTTTTTAAACAACTTTTTGAGAAGGAAATAAAAACTGGCCGGTGAGAATATTACTACAACATTAAATGGTAAAGTTCTCAGAATGTTTTTGGAATAAATAAAGTTGGGGTGTGGATGTTGCTGCTTTCAGGCAGAGTCCAGCTGCAGCTGCAGGTAATTTACACCTGTCACAACCTGCCCAAGAAACATTTAGCCAAGTGTTCATTCACTTTTGAACCTCTACAGTGACGCTAATACACTCAGATTGGAGCACAGTCATGTCAGAGACATTTAATGCCCTGAATGTGCTGAAGCATAAGTCTTTAAAGTGGGTGAGGAAACCTTAAGATCCAGTGCAGCAGTGGGAAATGACTCACCTGGAAATAAGTCACAAAATAATTTGTATTGTCTCTTTGTGTGTGTGTGTGTGTGTGTGGACCCCTTTGTGTTTTTGGTTTTTCCATTTCCCCCTCCCATCCGTGTTTTCCTGGCTGTTGTCTGATAGTTTTTCTTAGGAAGGGAGGTGTGTCTGAAATATCTGCAGCATAAGAGCTGGTTGAACACTGAGGAAAGGTGCTTCAGTGCTTCCGTTATTAATTCCTTTAGCAGAGGACACACTGGAGCATCCTTTATGAAAGGAAAGGAGACACTCCTGTCCTGTAATTGACAGTGATGCACTATGTGACTCATGAAAAACAAACAACATAAGAAACAAGTATCTGAGATCGTCTAAATGTTAAATAATATTTCATGCAATAACCTGCTGCTATGAAAATGACGCTGCCGTGACAACCTTTAAAATGGTTTATTTAATTGATCTAAACTGTTCAAAGCACAAAATAATCACACTGTTTTCAGAGGTTGTTTGAAATTAGAGAAATACAGTGTGAAAATGTTTTTCTTAATATTTTAGAGAAACAATTATTTAAAAAAAAAAAAAAGATGTACATTTAGGCCCATAATTTGTTGGACACATTCACATTTTTTGTAGTTTTGCCTCTGTGCACCATCACAGTGGATTTTAAATCAAACAATCAAGATGTGATTGAAGTGCAGACTTCAGCTTTAATTCATGGGGTTTAGGAATTACAGCCATTTTTATACACAGTCCTCCATTTTCAGAGGCTCAAATGTAGGTGGACAAACTAACATAATTTTAAATATAAAGATTGTTTTTTAATACTTGGCTGGAAATCCTTTGCATTCAACGACTGGCCGAGAACCAACGGACATCACTAAATGCTGTGTTTCCTCCTTTGAGATGCTCTGCCAGGTCTTTACTGCAGCCTCCTTCAGTTGCTGCTTGTCTGTGGGACTTTCTGCATTCAGTTTTATATTTAATAACTGAAAAGCTGCTCTGCTGGGTTGAGATCAGGTGTCTGACTTGGCCATTGAAGAATATCCCATTTCTTTGCCTTGAGAAACTCTTTTTGCAGTGAGAATCACTGCACGGGCTCAGGAACACTTCCAGAAATCTTTGTCTGTGAACACAGGTCACCGTGCCATCCACAAATGCAGGTTAAAGCTCTGTCATGCAAAGAAGAAGCCATATGTGAACACGACCCGGAAACGCTTCAACAATATGGGCCAAAGCTCATTTAAAATGGACTGAGGCAAAGTGGAAAACTGTTCTGTGGTCAGATGAATTGAAATTTGAAATTCTTGCTCCTTCCTGCCCATCTTTAGCTGTGAGAAACTCTGCCTCTCTAAGAAGCTCTTTCTATACACAATCATGTTACTGAACATTAGTTGCAAAATGTTCCTCCAGCTGTTTCTTTTTAGTACCACTTACTTTCCCAGCCTTTTGTTGCCCCAGCCCCAACTTTTTTGAGATGTCTTGCTGCCATCAAATTCAAAATGACCTTATTTTTTTCTTAAAATGGTCCATTTTCTCAGTTTAAACATTTGATATGTTTCCTATATTCTATTATGAATAAAATATTGGTTTATGAGATATACAAATCATTGCATTCTGTTTATTTTTACGTTTTACACAGCGTCCCAGCTTTTTTGAAATTGATGTTGTACATTCACACAACACATAAACACTCCCCCTTCACCAGAAGTCATTGTTGTGTAAAACAGTTTCATCACAGTTCTCGCTGGTTTTAGAAATACTGTTTTAACAAATTGTTAAACTGATCTTTGGTATTCATGTGCAATATGCAGCTCATAATGAGGCTTTCTGTATGACTCGTTTTCACTGTAGGCAATGTGAGGGGGGGAGTTTTTCATCTAACCAAACTGTTGCACTGTTCCAGGCAGTTTTCAGCATGCAGAGGGGTTTCCAGCTCGGTCTGCTGCTCCTGCTTGTCCAGCTGTTCCAGGAGGGTCTGGGAAACATCCCTGCAGTCACCATGGCTGTCCTGGGATTCAATGTGTACCTGTATGTTTTCCCTGCTGCTCCGCTGATGAAGGTAAATCACCACTTTAACACCAAGACCCAAATTTACAAAACTTTCTAGTACTAAGAGTAAATCCTACTGAAAAAATAGGACTAAATACCAATAAAGATAAAAGTTGCTCACAAAGCATGTTAGCCCTTAAAAGAGCTCCCAATGTGAAAAACTGTGAGGAGTGGGGAAGATGACTTTTAAGAGGCTTAAGAGTTTCTTAAGGAGAGGAGAAAACAGCAGAAAGAGGAAGTGTAAAAAAGTAATTTTGCAAAATCCTTTAATTTGATGCATGCTCTATTACAGCAGCCAAAAGATTAAACACAAGCTATAATGACACGGCCTAAATAAGGCAGAAATAATATAATACAATATTATATTGTAGGGTCTTTACCCTAATATATAAAGCGCCTTGAGGCCACTGTTGTTGTGATTTGGTGCTATATAAATAAAATTGAATTTAATTGAATAAAACAAAATAGATCATCAAGGTAAATATTACACTAAAGAAAGGAGCTCAAATAAATAGAAATGAAATAAAAGAAATGAGCTCACTTAATAAAAATCTAGATATAAGGAGTTTAAAAAGAAAAAGGTAAAGATTAAATCCAGGTATTGTGGTATAAGGAAGGAAAGATTTTTCTGTGTCTGTCCTTGAGGCAGGTTTACAGAATCTAATCATCACTAAAGAGAGACAGTTAACGCACTAAATGTTTAAAGCTGCCTTACTGATATTTTTGGTGTGTTGATGCCTTGTTGACTGCTTGTACATGACCACTGCCTGCCTGGGTTAAAGATTTGGATTTCAGACTTCAGTCTGCCTCCTGATGGGTATACTATGAAGCAAGTTCAACATAGCCAGGCTTTCTTTGCATTAGCTTGACAAAACCTAAACCCAGTTGGAGATAACGAGTATCACAATGGTTGTTATCAACTCTCTTTGTCGACTCAGGGTTTCTGGTGCAGGATCTGTGTGAGCTCACAGAAAAGAGGGCGTTTGATGTGTCATTTGACTCTTCTTTGTCTGATAATGTTCTTGAACGGTTCAGATCATATATCACAGACAGGAAATTCTTCACCTTTACTTTTCTCATTAAACATAATGTTCATTAGCTTTGTTATGCAGATGGCACAGCTGTATGTTTCTGTAGAGTCAGATGACAGTGATGCACTGCACTGTGTTTAACTGGCAGTAACAAATGGATGACTACAAAATTTTTAAAACTTAACAATGACAAATTCTTCTAATTGGTGTCAGGCTTTGAGTTTTGTATTTTATATTCTGTTTAGTTTTGAGAATGTTCTGTATTCTGTTTGATTGTTATGGTTTTCCGTGTCATGGTCCCGGGTCATTTGACCCGGTGTTTTGAGTTCTGTGTATATCTAATATTTTGGTAGTTATTGTTTCAGTTTATCCAGCCCTCCCGTGCTCCCCATGTTTGTATTTCATGTTTTCTGTTATTCCTGAGTTCAGTCATAGTTTCAGTTTTCCCCTGCCTCTTTCTCCCCTGAGTCAAGTTTATTTCTTCTGTTTAGTTGTGTCTTGTTTCCTGTTTTATTTTGATGGTCACGTGTCTCTTGTACATCGTATTTAGTTTTGCTTCCTTTGTCTCGTCAGTCCTGATTTAGTTCACCTGTGTCTCGTCTTCCCTGATGTGTGCCCAGCTGTTCCCTGTTCCCCTCGTTACCCCCCTTGTGTATTTAAGTCCTGAGTTTGCTTCTGTCCAGTGTTGCTTTGTCACCTCTCTGTGTGTGACCCTGCGTTTCTAGCCTCAGTTTTGTAAGTTTATTTTAGTGTTCCTTTTCAACAATAAAACTGTTTTTTGACTTCAATTCTGTCTCCCATGCTGTGAGTCTGCACCTTTGGTCCAAAACCTGCCCCGCCACACAGCCGCCATGACAATTGGCCCTAAACCAAATGCAGTCTGCTTATTCATAAGTTAGGGACATTAGCTAACAGGGTAAAAACACAAGTTAAAAGTCTGAGTTACTTTAGATTCAGCTTTTAAACCCCACATTGACTTCATAACCAAGACACTTTTCTTCCATTTTAGGAATATCACCAAAATATGACCCTTGCTGACTCGCCATGACTCTCAGACTCATTCATACTTTCATTTCTAGCAGACTGCTTACTGCTATGGTCTTTTTGAGAAAAAAAAAAAAAAGAAATCAGTAAGCTGCATCTTATCCAGAATTCTGCTGCAGGGTTATTAACTAAAATGAATAACAAAGCACATCTTTCCAGTTTTAGCAGAGCTGCACTGGCTGCCAGCATCCTACAGACTTGATTTATAATACACTTATATATCAAAACTTAAATGCTCTTACACCATCTTATATTGCTGAAAGTCTGTCACTTTACATTCCAACTCCTGCACTGCCAAACTGTTAGAAATCAAATCGTCACAGAAGAAATTGGGGATGTAGCTTTTGCCACTCATGCTAGCATTAACCAGTGTTTCCACTTAATAACTCAAGCAAGCCATGGTGCTTTTCATACCATTGAACAGCTGTATCAACTAGTGAGTTCAGACACATTTCATAACCTGGTACAGAATAGATGCACAATTTTCTTTATCAGCATCATATCAGCTTACTGCTTCTGTTATTTCCAAGTTTGTTTTCTTTTTCCATATTTCTCTGTTTGTGTTTTAAATGATTATGTATATTATTTATTTTACTGCTTTGTGCTCTCTCGGGGCTGCTGTTTATTTCCAACATGACAGCTGTACATTAGAGCACTCAAAATTTAAACTGCATACATTTAAATATTAGAGGTGACCGTCCCATGGCCTAATAAAGGAAACATGAAAGTGGCGTTAGTTTGTTGGCAGATCAAAGTGAAAACATTTTGATTGATTAAATGGGTATTCTAGGTGATAAATATTCTATAAATGTAACTGATGAATTTTCTAATCTGCGCTTTATTAGCTGCGAGCCCTAACCCGGTAAGAAGTGAACTGCCTTCATAATACTGAAAACCACTCAAATACAGCTGCGCAGTTCACTCCTCAGCACAGAGGTATAAATGAAAACAAGTCACTCAGTGCAGTAAGGATTCAACAGAGTACTATTAATTAAGCTTTAGAGTCACCAATTACCCTACAGGTGTAGAAGAAACCAGAGTACCTGGGGAAAAAACCCACCAGGCACAGGGAGAACAAAGGACCCAGGAAGTACTAACCACTGCACACTGTGCTGCTGATAAACAAGACAGATAAAGAATGAAACTTTCAAAATGTGTTACATACTTTTCATTTAACTAAAGTACATAAGTACAAAGTAAAAATTTAAAATCTAAGAGTAAAATTAATATTTTAACCTATTTCTTTTTGTGTTTGGCCAACTACAGACAGCCTCCTGATATTGCAGCTTAAGAAGATGGAACTGTAAATACTCAAATATCACATTTTTAAATTACATTTTACTACTATTGTTATAAATTTCTGGCCAGGCCTGTATTAACCTGTACTGGTATAAAGAGTGGCGCCGCCTCCTCCTGTCCCCCCTGCACCACATCAGTGACTGGCACCTCTACTTCAACGTGGCGTCCTTCCTGTGGAAAGGCGTCAGGTTGGAGCGACGTCTGGGTGGAGGCTGGTTCCTGTACCTGCTGTCAGTCTTCTTTCTGCTCACCGGATTGGTCTACCTGCTACTGCAGGCGCTGATGGTTAAACTGATGGAGGACGCCGATCCCTCTGATCCATTATTTGTACCCCTGCAGGCTCTCATCGGGGAGTGTGCTGTCGGCTTCTCAGGTACAAACTACCAACAGTGTTAATGATTGAAAAACTGAAGAAAAAAGATTTTAGTCTATTTAGCTTTAAGTAACCATTAAAAAGCTGAAATAGTTCTGATATTTTATTGACCAAAAAATCAAGTTATCAAGTTATTTGTGGATTACTTTATAATGAAAATTAATGTTGTCTTTAACCTTTTAAAAGCCAAAAACTGTGACATGAATAAATGAGAAAATGAATAAATTCAGATGGAATCATTTTACTTTAAATCACTCTCTCATTCTTAATATATCCTGTTTTTTTGTTTGTTTGCTTTTTGTTTTTTTCTCAACCGTCCTCGTTAAATTGTTTCTCCTATCCTGTTGGCAGGTGTCCTGTTTGCTCTGAAGGTCGTCAGTAACCACTTCAACCCCGGTGGCGTGACCTACGTGATGAATATTTGGGTCTCCAATCGCTTCGCTAGTTGGGTGGAACTGGTGCTCCTCTATTTAATCATTCCTGGGTGAGACACTGCTCCAATCAAAGATGATCCTCAGTAGAATAAACAGATTATGGAGCGTCCATCTGAGGTTTATGTGATTATTGTGACACAGCTAAAATTTCATCCAATACAGTGAAATGCTAGTAATGAAAAAGGATGAAGGTGCAGTATCTCCTAGAAAATGAGCAGATATTTTATCATCATGGTTGCAGCAATATCAGTATATTGAATAATGTAGTGTTTTTTTGTTTTTTTTTTAGGACCTCTTTGGTTTCCCCCCTGGCAGGCATCCTGGTGGGTCTGCTCTACACTGTGGGTCCACTGAAGCCCATCATGGAGGCATGTGCAGGTCTGAATGTCGCTTTCTCTGCTTCTTTATCGTGATTGTTTTTTTTACACCACTATTATAAGCAAAGAACTATTCCCAATCCTTTGTTGTATCTCAGCAAACATATGTGTGTAAACTCTCTAATTTGTTGGTGAATTTGTTTTAAATGACTCTGAATTAATTTTTTCTCCCATCAGAGATCGTATCTTCAGATGGAGTTAATCCACGCCTGCGTCCATACTACAGCTCTTCAGGTACTACTGCAATATCATAGAAAATATGCCTTCAGGATATTCTTTTAATTAGATTATGCAATAATTCGGCACAAAAGCAAGTTCTTTAGTCACTTTATTGTGGTAATTTGTTTTAAAAAATTGTTTCTGGACATTTTTAAGAGAAAGAAAATGCAATAAAGACATGAGGATACACAGCAAGGTGTCCATAAGACACCTTTAAGAGAAAAAGCACTACAATTCAAAGAAAACAAAAGTGGAATTGAAACCAAGAAGGAATAAAAATACACTTAACAAAAGGAGAGTTAAAACAAGTGCAAGGTGCAGTTAAAAATGTGAAATACATAAAAGCAGCCACGTCTAAAGAATGTATTTTAACTACTCAGTGCAGAAAAATTGCCTCTGTGAATGCTGTTCTGTTGCACATTATGTCAGATTATAATTACTAATGCAAACCAGCCAGGCAGCAGCAGTTCAGAGCTTTTATTACAGGCAGGTCGATACAGGAGGCAGAGAAAGGACCAGACTGGTCTCTGGATTACAAGACTGAACACCATCAGCAACAAGAATGACTGACTCAATCTGACAACAAATAGGGAAAGACTGCTGGTATAAATACTGTGAAATGATTAGGAAGGGGGCAACAGATGAGCTGGTGGGGGGGTCATGTGACGGACACAGGAAGCAAAGTCTGAGCACAAATGTTGGTGGAGAGTAGCAGGAGAACAGGGTGTAATGAGGTGAAACACAAACTGAGTTTTTAGTTTGAGTTTTGGTTCCTGTTGTCATGGGTTGTGGAATGTGAAGGCGTGGACCCACAATGCAGACACGGAAAACAGGCAGGTTTAAAGAGAGGCAAACCGTTTATTTAGGCTGATTCTTTCACAAGGTGAAACATAAAAATCCAAAAAGGGGGAACAAAAACTAGAAACCACAGGAACACACTAAGGCTAGGAAACACTGGAGCAAGGAGAACAGCCTGGGAGCTAGAAACACTAGGGTACCACGAACAGAGGAGCTAGAGACACTGAGGGGCAATAAGAGCAGCAAAGCTGGGGAAACAGAGGGGCAATGAGAACAGATGCTCTGACAAGGACTGAGGGAAAGACAGTGCTATAAATACACACACACACACACACACACACAAGGCAATCAGGAAAGTGGAGGTAGGTGGGGAAAGACAGGACACAGCTGGAACGACTCACAGGCAACAAGACAAGGGAAGTAAAACTAAATACAAGGCACAAGAGACAACAGACTATCAAAGTAAAACAGGAAGTGAGATAACTAAACAGGGAAACAGATACATGAATGAGCTGACTACAGGGGAATTGACACAAGAGGGTGGAACACAGAGTGAAAACTAAACTTAAATACAACCAAGAATATAAAGAAGAAGAAAGAACAAGAAAATATAAACAAAGCTAAAACCAGGAACTGAGGACTCAGGAATAAATACACTTAAGGAAAAAGTACATGAAACAATATAAAGACTAAACAAATCTGGAACCAAAGTAGAAGATCTAAATAAACAGAGCTTTAAGTCCAGAAAACTCAAAACACAGGGTCACATGACCTGGGATCATGACACCTGTTTAGTTTTTATTTTTATTCTAGTGTTTGAAGTTTAATTTTTTGGATTCCTGTTTTGATATCTGTATTATTCCTGCCTTGATTTTTTTGTCATCCCTTCTTGAAGAGGATACAAAGAACATAATGGATGGTCCACCGTATCTTCTTCTAAAGAAGTGATAAAGAAAGCACTGAAGCACCTTTCCTTAGTCTTTAATAAAAACAGAATGCAATGATTTGCAGTTCTTATAAACCCATATTGTATTCACAACAGAACATAGAAAACATATCAAATGTTTAAACGGAGAAAATGTACCATTTTCAGAATTTAATAAGGTCATTTTGAATTTGATGACAACAACAAGTCTCAAAAAAGTTGGGACAGGGCCATGTAACATCCCCTCTTTTAACAACGGTCTGTAAGGGCGTTTTCACACCTGCAGTATTTAGTCAGTTTAAATCGAACTCTGGATCGTTTTCCCCCCTTGGTGCGGTTCGTTTGTGCAGATGTGAACACGGTAATCACACGCGGGTGCGGACCAAAACAACTGCACCGAGACCCTCTGGAGGAGGTGGTCTTGGTCTGGTTCCAAACGAACTCCAGAGCGGTTCGTTTATGGTGTGAATCCGACCCAA
>VUQI01032375.1:0-10040 GCA_015106735.1 Paratilapia polleni | reverse complement strand
GGGGGGGGGTGCAAAATGTAAGTAGAACATGATGTGCAAAGTGCTTGTACTGAATCCAGTGTGCAAAGTTATTATAGTCTGTAGTAAGTATGTGTGTTATTGTAACACATTAATTGAGCAGTGAGCGGGGCGAGGGGGTGGTGTTAAGTAGTCCAACAGCCTGGGGAAAGAAGCTGCTCTTGTGCTGTGAGGTACTGGTTCTAATGGACCGCAGCCTCCTGCCAGAGCACCGTAGCATCACAAACAGTCTATGTCCGGGGTGGGAGGGGTCAGCAGCAATCTTCCTTTCCTGTCTCAGTGTCCTGGAGGTGTACAGGTCTTGGAGGGAAGGCAGATTGCAGCCAATCAACTTCTCAGCGGAATGGATGACACGCTGCAGTCTGCCTTTGTCCTTGGCAGTGGCAGCAGCATACCAGATGGTGATGGAGGAGGTGAGGATGGATTCAATGATGGAGGAGTAAAACTGCACCATCATTGACTTCAGCAGGTTGAATTTCTTCAGCTGCTGCAGGATGTACATCCTCTGCTGTACCTTCTTGATGAGGGAGCTGATGTTTAGCTCCCACTTTAGGTCCTGGGAGATGGTGGTTCCCAGAAAGCGGAAGGACTTCAGTGTCTCCACTGGACAGGCATGTAGGAAGATGGGATCATCCTAAAGTCTACAATCATCTCCACTCTTTTGACAGCATTAAGCTCCAGGTTGTTGTCACTGCACCAGGTCACCAGACTGTCAATTTCCCTCCTATAGGCGGACTCATCCCCACCTGAGATGAGCCCAACAAGGGTGGTGTCATCTGCAAACTTCAGGAGTTTGACAGACTGGTGACTGGAGGTGCAGCTGTTGGTGTACAGGGCGATCTGCAGTGGGTCGAGGAACCGGTGATAGAACCTTTTGTTCATGAACCCTATAGACAGCCACGTAACGCCATCTGGGGAACAGCAAACGCCGGAGTAGATACCTGCACCAGCCCGTTACTATATTGAAGTCTCCCGCAAGACGGATGAGAAGGATGCCGCTGGCTGCCTGCAGTGGTGAGGGGTCCACAGACACACACTGGGGTTCCTCCCTCCTACTACAATAGTGAAAAGACACCCCCTCGTGGTGTTATACCGTAACAGTGACTGTTACAATGGTCTGTTTATTCTGCAAAATTTCCCATTTCTTTCTCTGGCATGTCAGTGCTACTGCTGCCCTGCATTACTCTCTGTTGTTTCAGTCCATCCACCATCTCCATGTCCATGTGTAGCTCTGGGAAGAAACATTTCTATATGTAACAATTGGTAATTGGGAGTGGTAAACTTAGAGCCTAAATCCAAACCCTAACTATATTCTGCAGCTGTAATAAATCATTTGAAATGTAAGCTGTCTGAGTAAAATGTCATTTCTGCAAACACTCAGGTCATTTAGGGAGTGATTGGCAATTGGTCTATCTGCCATTAGGCTTAAGGATGTGTTGGACTTGAAACAAGAGTCTTGTGATGTCCGAAGTGCTGAAACAACAAACTTTGTTTGCTGTGTAAAGACAGTGAGATGTAACTGAACTGAAAGCTTCACAGTTAATTAATTGACCTTTGTTCTTAAATAATTTTCACAATACTGTATTTGTCCAAAGAGCCACACTTGTGGCATGACCCTGAGTATGGCACAGTTGTTCTGTCTGTCTGTCTGTCTGTTTGCCACTTTGTTCCACATTTTTTGTTCTCTGATGCTGAATTTTTAGCCTGTCCCCAATACATTTTCTCTAGTGCTATGAGGCAAGGTTTGGCACAACGTTTTGTTCATTTTTTGAGTGAATTGTAACAATGTTGGTGTTCCACTGTATTTTCATCTAGCAACTATCACAGCAATATTTTGTCCAGTGTTGTGATGTTTATGACCAACTTTAAGCATTCCTATCAGCCTCAGTTGTACTTTGTAGAGTTGTGTTTATTTGGAAATATTAGGCTGATAACCTTGCAGAAAGTGATCACCATCGAGATTAAATAAATCTATGTGCTTGATATGATAAACATTTCCCTGATTAACAATAGAATGTTAACATTGTCACTGTAAACAGGTAGTATGCAGATTTAAACATTTAGCTCAAAGCACCAGTGTTGTTCCTGTGTCTCGTCTCCATGTCCATGCTCTCCTCTTTTTGTCTAACTGTATTCTAGTTATTGTCCTTCCTTGCATCTCCTCACGTACGATTCTCATTAACTGTCTTGTTATTGTTCCAAATATTACAGCAGGCTCTCCGCAGCCTTATCTCTCCTTGTCCATCCTCTCTTCTTTCTGTTGGTGAGACACATATCAAGGATATGCTAAGAAGAATGAGTGGATGAGTCTAATACAAACTTCTTAAACTGTTACTGTTTCTTATTCTTGGAATGTTAAAATATGCACACACGTTATACTTGGAAACATTCTCATGTATAACAAATGTGACTGTAAATTAACGTGAATGTAGCATATATCTGTCATAGCATCCTGTAGATATTCAAAAGATCATATGTTGATAAAACCATTTAATTTCATTTGATTAGTTACACCATTACATATGTTACAGCAGTCTATCATGCTGCTTGTCTCTTTTTGTCCATTCTCTCCTCTTCTGCTGCCTTTGACCTTTCTTGTTTACTCTTCTCTTTTTATCAGCCCACTTTTCCTCATATTATTTCCTGTGTAACTCTATTTCAGTTTTTGTCCTTCCCTGCATCTTCTCACCTATTGTTCTAATTGACTGTCTTTTATCCACCCCTCTTATTTCCTTCCCATTTTATAACATTTTCTTCCGCCTCAACTCCTCTCCACCTTCCATCTTCTATTCTACATTTCTTCTCCTTTTCTTAAATGTGATACTCTCCTTTCCCTCTCTGTTTCACCCCTCTAATATTACCTGCTGACTTTTTTTTTTCTTCCTTCTTCCTTCCACTTTCTGTACCATCAGTGCCCTCTGCTGATTGGTGGCAGCTTCACATCACACCAAAGAGGATGAGCACACATTCTGTATAACTTTCCAGCAGGTCCCTTTTAGCAGGGAGCGGTGGACTAGCTCTGCTTCCCCTCACAGTTATATGTCTGAGTGGAAAATTCCTACTTTTCCATGTGCAGTTTTCCATTTTGGAATAATTCCATTTCATTTATTGCATGTTTGTGATCAGTCAGATTTGACTATATTCCCTTTGTTTACTCTTTTCTAATTCCTTTTGAAGTGATCATTTTCACCTTACAATTTTATAATACATGTAACAGTTACTGGTAAGTCCATTGAGGATCATTTAAAACTCTTTCCAAGTGAAACTGACTTATGGTAGTGTGCAGATTCTAAACCATTAAATATTAGTTCAAGGTTCATCACATCATTGTTCAGCCATCTATGGAATTGCCATTAGTGAGAAACAAATGACAGTTAACATATTGGTTCTTACATGCATCACCAGGTATACCAATACATTATCTAATACATGAGCATGTCATCTCAGTCAGTTAATGCTTTGCTGCCCCTTGGTAACATTTTGTGCAGCCATTGGGTGTGACAAGGCAAGAATGAACTGTTGTACATTTCATTCGTCCACAGTATATACTATGATATTGCAGTGCAGAATGGGACTAAGTCATTTTTCTTTCTCTTCAACTCTTGCTCAAAGCATTATAACAGACTAAATCTTTGGACTAAACGCTGACAAATATAACTGGTTTCAAGAACTGCAACAGCCACCTCGCTAGCGGTTTAAAAACAAATGAACAAACACAAAAAAAAAAAATTTTAAAATAAAAACTATAAACCAGCGCCAAAAATGCAGTTATGAAAATAAACTATAATCCTATGAACAGACAATTGGAAACACCAACAAAGTCTTTGTTGTGTGCATTTTTCCTGTGCTGCCCTCAGTTATATGCTGACTCCCTTAATTGGCAAGCAGTCATCAAAACTTTGAGAGCCCCTTGGCCCAAATCATACTGCTATATAAGAAATTGATTAATTGATCAGACATTAAACCCTTAATCAAGACTGTCTTTAGGACTGAACTGCTTTAAAGAGATCACAAAGAAAGACAAACATTGTAGTCTAACATGTTGCTGCTAAGACTACGAAATGCTTTCCAATCCTTTTGTATGGCTCACAAAGACTAGGGTCTTACTGCTGAGCAAACAACTCATCCCATAGGCAGAAATCCAGCTGTGATTAGAAGGAATATGAATTCTGACTGTGGGTGGCTCAAAAATGTAATTACAAATTAGGGCTACAGAGCATATGGAGACATCAAATGGGGACCACAAGAAGTGTGATTGATCAACTTAGACAGTTTGTATTTTCCACTGCTGGTTAACGTTGTTGATAGTGAAGCAGACATTGAGCAAAGACTCAGCATCTGCTCCTTTTTCAAAGCACATAGAAGCCAGGTTCATGCAAACCTTTTTGCTCACTGTGACTTTCCCTCTCTATTGAAGTGAAGGAAAGAACAAAACACAAGGACTGCATGACAGTAGTTTTTTTTTTTTTTTCAGTAAGGAGAAATACAGTCACTTGTAAGTACATGCATAGCTCACCATTACTGTCATCACAAACTAAATGAAAGAATGTGATCATATTGCCTTGCCATGTAAAATTCATTCATCTATAATGTTGGGGTAGTGTTGGCACTGAAGTTTAAATCATAATTGTTGCCATAGTGTGATGCCCATTAATCTCTTAACATGAGACAGCATGTGTTTGACATGGCACAGCACACGTTAAGATCCCGTGTCCCATGTCTTGCATTGTTCAAATGCTTCACTCCACTTGCAGTTTTTAAATTGTAAGTAAAATAATTTATTGTCAGCATTGACTGGCTTTGTACTCCTTAGCTTTTTGTCTCTTTTATATTCTAGTTGATTATATAAGCAAGTGTGCTTCCTAGCATGCCACATATTGTTTTGCATCAAATGGATCAAATTTGTCTTTTGTTTGAATCCACTACAATTCCAATACACTGCCTCAGAGAGTATAAGGTAGAAATATGTTATTTTAAACATACCATTACCTGTATATACAGACAGAAAGGAAGGAAGTAGACAAGGAAAGCAGAAAAACTCTTATGTTAGTCCCGATCAGATGATCAAACTATTCTCAGAAGCCTCAGAGTTGAGGGGAAGCACAGTCTGCTGTGTGTGTATATGTGTGTGTGTGTGTGTGTGTGTGTGTGTGTGTGATGAATGTTTGATTCTGTCAGGGGAGATTTCTGACATATCTGGAGCAGAAACAGATGACATTTTGCTCATTAGGGGAAAAGGAAGGTGAGAGATGGATGAGGAATGAGAGAGTGAGGGGGAGGACATATGGATGGATAGATAGACAGATAGTTATGACAAGAAATAATTACAAAAAATAAGAATGAAAGAAACACCATCGAGAAGATGATGAGCTCTGCAAACCTAAACATAGAGAGAGAGGGAAGAGGCAATCATTAAGTTTTGAGAAAAGAGGTGAGGAAAGAGGGATAATTAAGGAGTTGTGGATATTCATAGCTCATATGAGAACAGTCAAGAAAAAAAGGCATGAGCAAAAGAAGAGACAGGCAAGCAGCAGCAATTAACTGGCTGTCACTCCTTGAATCAAGTACTAACACAATCATTATGTAAGGGGGAAATGTTCAATCTAATAATAATTACAATAATTCTATAATTACAGTGATTGCAACTAGTATAATTATTATAATCTGGGAGTTATGGACCTGCTGCTTTAAAATGGTTTTGGAAAACAGTCAGGAAAAACAACAGAGAGCAGTCATAAATTCTGAGAATTTCACAAAATGTTTCATACCCTCCTTCCTTAAGGATGCATGATGTATTTTAGGGGAAGAAGCTATGAGTCACAAGCGTTCATTTGCAAATTCTGTGGCTCATGAATGGAGCTGAGCCAACAGTGAGCCTGCTCCTTTGTATTGGGAGAAGAGGATCATGGGGGCCACGCTGTGACTTCAGAACTTCAAACACACTCCAGCAGATCCAATTTCTCTGTGTGGACACTTTACTTATTCAGCACTAAGACGCTATGAAAGACTTGTTTGATATTTCAGGAGTTCTAATTTGCTTCCCAAAGCAGCTTTACATCTTTACTAAGACAGACATTCTCTTCTGAACTGGTATAGTTGACTGTCAACACGACCTTATCCACCCAGGCATTTTGCATTATTGCTAAAGTGGCTATAAATCTTTACTAGCCAAAGATTTCACTGTGAGCTACACACAGCTTGCTTACTATATCCATATTTGTCCTTTTTAAACATCACACACACACACACACACACACACACGCACACATATATATATATATATACATATATACACATATATACTGTATATATTATAGACAGGCAGGTGGATAAATATAAATGTTGGTTGGTTCCAATTTCAAGCAGCTTTTTTTGTTGGTATGTGAAATATGACCAACCAATACTCATTGTTACTTAAGTACAAAGGAAACATTTTCCTCAAAAAAAAAAAATAAAAAATGAAAATAAACTTTTAAAAGAGTGGAAAAAAAAGAAAACACTGAATGTATATTCTTTCCAACCAAGTAGATCTAAACCCTGACAAACAATCCAGCCTACAATGTACTCTTCTTGAAATGCCATTCTGACAAAGGACATGTCCCTAATTGAATAGTGAGCAATTCTTAACTATTTAACCATTCAAGTTGACTAAGTGCACTTTTCTTATCACTTTTCTTTTCTTTTTTTTTCTTTTTTTAATCACACTTCACTGTGACCCAATCAGTTTTTCATATGAATGTCTTACACTTTAAAGATCTCATTTTTACTTAGAGGGGATAAGTAAGAACACTTTACTCTTAGATGACAGATTCTAATTTAATCACACAATTTTGTTCAGAACATGTCCTATTAAGAATATGCTTCCATTTAAAAAGTGGCATAGAAGAGAATGTACTGTCATTTAAATAACACGATGACTTAACGACTAGCCTCTGAAAACTCGCATTTTTTTGCTATTAGATTTAGTTTCGAAACAGGAGAGAAGAAGAGAATTTGGTACTTCATTAAAATTGGAGGATTGTTGTTTTCACATTTATAATAATGGACATTCAGCATTAAAACAAATAATGCTAACTTTTATTTTGAAATAGAAAAAAGTGTCCACTGTTTTGTTGACCCATCCATACACTTTGACTTCTTATCATTGGAGCTCTAACAATAATATATTGATGTTTCCTTACTTCCTCCTTTGCTCTTTTCATACTGAGCTCCACTTTGTCATTTGAAGGTCAAAAAATGGCATTTTAGAATTGATGAGTGATGCTATCTCACAGTAGTGCTTAGATGAGACAAAGGCAGCTGTGATGTTGAGGATAAAAACTGTTTTAACTTTAGTCTGTTACAGACTTGTGTAGGTGAATGCTTTCACCCCACATTAGCTTAATAAACGGATGTGTCTCCCATCTGAGGTCAGCCATGCATGTACATTCTCCTCCCTTCATGGCTTATTATGGATAAAGCTGTTAACACTGTGGAAAAGCCTTGTTTGTTTCAGCTCACAGAATTTGTTGAGCTGATGTGTTGCTCAAATTGGAACACACAATGTTATAATTTGAAACCCTACATTAAACTAAACATTAGTTTAATGTAGTTTAATGGAGTTTACAGTGTCATAAAGAAGAAGGTCATCTAGATTTTTAATTCTAGCAATGTTTTGGGAGAAAGAAAATATTAAGCTTTCCAAGATATGTCTTTAATTCCTTTTTATTCTTTTTTTTTTTTAAATTTGTGGACATGCCACATCCATTAGATTACTATATTCTCCCCTAATTGTAGTTCAATTTATGGTCTGTGTTTATTGTTTTCTTGCTCATTTTTGAAGGTCATTGACCTTGCAATTTGTATCTCACAACATTTTGTTTTCTCCAGTTGAAATCTCTATAAAGTTCACACTAGCATTTCAAGTTTTAGACGTGCATTTAGACTTCACGTGAATTGTTTTAGGGGAAATTCCTGTTAAGGCTAAACCGATTGCATATGGAGCACAAATAATGCAGGCCAGCTTAATTAGGGATATTTATTTATTTATGTATTTATTTATTTGCAGGCATCGGCTATAACAAACTGAATTTCATGTTATTAAGACTATTGTCCTTCCAGACAAGAGTTTTCCCAGCATCTTTCCAAATTTAGAACTTTACCCCAGTTCTAAATGTACTAAACTGCAACTTGCTTGTTCAGGTCTTTTCCACTGTACAACACAGACATTCAGTGATAAAAGCAAATGCACTTATTATGAATGAAAGGAAGGAACCAATCTTCAGCAGTCCTTGTTACCCCCCTCATATCTCTCATGTTCCGTTTCATTACTTTGCCCCATGTGGGTGAGTTGTAGCCTCGGTTCTTCTAGCTCTGATCAAACACAGCATCTTCACATTTTCCACTTCGCATATAAATAACTTTTCAAACAAACCAGTACAGAAACTGAAGAAAGGTAAGACAGAAAAGAAAAAAGTATAGAATAGAGTAAGCACACATGCTCATTGTGAAGTTGTTTCCAAAAAATCTGTCTAGTTGGTATAAGAAATATTGTGTCTTACTGTGATTGGCTTTGCAATACCACAGTCCCATGGCTCTAAAATTATATTTGCTTTTCCACAAGGAAGTGGTTACACAGTTGAAATCAGCTTGTATATTGGTTGTACATTCAGTGTACTGACTGCTTGAGGATTTGGCACAATAGCTGGAGGTGGAGGCAGGATACTATCAAAAGCGAAGAAATGTGCTTTCTGTATAATTCAAATTTGTCTCACTTAGTTACACATTGTGCCTTCTTTGATGGCTAGTTAACTGTTGGCATACCGACATTCAGGAAACTGAATGATGTTCAGAGTTGGAAGCTGTTCAAAACCCAAAGCTTCACTGTGGACTCAGCTGCATGCAGTCACCGGGCCTAAATCATAAGGTGCCCGTTTGTTAAACTGCAGGGTGTACAGAAGATGCATGTGTGATTTGAGACTTTTGAATATCTTAAAGGAGCAGTACTAAGTAACAAAAAAAAATATTATTAGGTTATTATTAGATTACTTCTGCTTCTGAGTAAATATAGAATATATGTCTTTAATTTAAGCTGAATGGTAATGAATAGTAACTGATTAGAGATTTCATTGAACTGACCCCCTTAGTTGTTTATCCTTTAACTTAAAAATTTAAGTTGCACTTCTTCATTTTTTAATTTACACTACAGTCAAATGGCGTAACATCCAACATGGCAGCCCAGAGGATACGAGAGGCCCAATTGGTATGACTACCAAATAGGCTTCCTATAATTATAGTATTGCAAAGTACACAGATGATAAGAGTTCCACCAATATTTTTCAAGTCATGGTTTTATCTTGTGGACCAAAGCTTATTTATGCAGTATACATTTTCTTTAATTTTAGCACCTTTCCTGAAATGTTTTTATGGTGGAGAGGCACGCTGGGAAATATTTTTTCTGGTACTTCCTGGCCTTTTTCTCTGTCATTTGTGGATGATGCCCGCGAACATCATATTTATCGAATAGACTCCAATTTGTTCATGTAAATGGGGAGTCTTCTTCACACTCTAAAGTTAATTATGGAGTTCTTCAGGGTTCTGTGCTGGGACCAATTCTATTTACATTATACATGCTTCCCTTAGGCAGTATTATTAGAAAACATACCATACATTTTCATTGCTATGCAGATGATACCCAGCTGTATTTATCCATGAAGCCAGATGACAAACACCAATTTCCTAAACTACAGGCTCTGTCTTAAAGATATAAAGGCCTGGATGACCTCTAATTTCCTACTTCTAAATTCAGATAAAACTGAGGTTATTGTACTTGGCCCTAAAAATCTTAGAAATATGACATCTAAGCAGATGCTTACTCTGGATGGCATTACTTTTGCCTCCAGTGATACTGTGAGGAATCTTGGAGTCATTTTTGACCAGGATATATCTTTCAACGCGCACATTACACAATAATGTAGGACTGCTTTCTTTCATTTGGATCAGATAACCCTGAGCCATCCCTTAGTTAAGCTGCAATAGGCCTA
>VUQI01032372.1:1249-12029 GCA_015106735.1 Paratilapia polleni | reverse complement strand
TCGACGCCCCCCCCCCCCCCCCCCAAAAAAAAGGATAGCTAAAGTCAATTTTGCTTTCTCTTTTGAGAGTGTATCAAAACTCTCAAAACAGCATTGACACATATGATTTGCTTCGAGTGTAATGATGCAGTAACACCAGTGATTTCTCCTCTTTTGTAGGACTGAAAACATTGACTTTGTTGCATTTCTGTTTTTGGTTAATTCATGTTCACAATGGCAAATTACAAGCAACTGGGTGACTGAACAAAAGGCACATAAAGTCACAGAGACCTTGTTTATTGAACTCCGTTTGGCAACTTGCCATTACATAAAGTCAGAAAATTAAGCAGCAGGGGAGAACAAGAGGAGACAATCTGATTCTATTTCTGTAACCTAAGCTAATCATGACAGACGTGACAGCGCTGTTTACTGAAATTTCTTGTTTCACCATAGTTAAGAAACGCTTAATATAAAGCCCTACTCAAGTGTTTGTGTCACCCAATCATTTCTAAAATTAAACAGCTACAGAAATAAACTACGTAAAGGGTATCCTCAAATAGATCCATATTGGACAGCTGTTGACCTCATAATTTCGAGTTCACTACCAAAGCAGGAAACAGAGTGCCCTTTATGCAGCAAGCAGCGGAGTAAGTGTGTAGAGATTATTGTTGGTAGATGGGTGGGTAGCGGGTCTCTTTTTCACAAGAGTGATTTAAGAGCTCTACTGCAGCAAATGGTGCACATCCTGTTTCACAAATGAATCATAAATTGCAGATAGATTTGTAAGTTCTACAGTACTCTTCTCTGCTTATGCATAGGTCAAGAGCATGGTCTTTCTTTTTGATGAGTGTGAGTGTAAAATGACTATGAGAGGACATGAGATGTGCTCCTTACTTGCGTGCAGGAAACTATAGCTCAGGTCCCACTATAGACTTACCCTTAACATTTATGTTTTTAACTGTAACCACACTTCCCTTGTACGACTTATTAATAACAATGATGCAGTCAATGTTGAATTTGCTGCACTATGATGATACTTGCAATATACTTTGCAATAAACAAACCTCTTCCTATCCTCAAAAATACTGTAGTTGCTATATGTAGAGGTAAAGAGCTCAACAGTGACTGCCCACTTTTTTTTAGGGCTTTGGTACCAAAGTGAATTTCCCATTCATTCTGTCCATTGACATTTCAGAAAATCCTAAAGCTGCTGCTTGTGGACATTCCAGCCTTGCCAAGGTAACCCTCTAATGTATTTACTACAACGTCATTGTCATGTCAGTCAAATGGTATCCTGTGCTCTTAGTGGTAGTCACTTCGATTGCTTGCCTGGAAGTTGAGAAAAGTTTATCTTGCGTCCCGCCAGCAGTTATTTTGTCTGTAGTCGTTTGAAGTCGCTGAATCTCATTCACTCTATCTCACTTCACTCCGCGGTCTCTGGTCATCACTCTCTCGTCACTGTGACTCGCTTCCAATGTGGATGCAGCTTTATATAAGGAGTTTTAAGCCTTGAACCAAGCCAAGCAGCTACAAGGTGAATCATGACCATAAAAAGATTTGATTTGGATAAAAATGGAAAAATGGAAAAAAAGAAGGTAAAGGTACAAGACTGTGTAGATAATTACTTTTAACGGTGAAGGAACTCATCCCATAAGGCATCACGAACCCCAGATTGCACATCAAATGACTTCAAACCTTCTCAACTTTAATCCTTTTCATTACTGTAGTGTTTCTATGGTTAATAATAGTGTTGTATAACAAAATTTTTGAATATATTTTGTAGTTTGTGTCATGTGTGTAGTAAAGTACAGCTTAGTTGTCGATATGGTACAGTGCTTCGTTCCTGACTGCAATCACTGCTCGACTCACTAAGAAACCTGACAATCAGAGACGTTGCTGTTTCAATTTAGGATTGTGGGCAGAGTAGTTCTTCCTCACAACATTGTGAATAAAACACATTTTTGTTACAACAAAGTTGATGTTATACTATTGTTTGACAATGTTGTAGCTCGTAGTAAGTCTTCTTTGAATGGTTACAATATTATGGTTCATAATCAAAATTCCTATGGAGAATATGAATGGGAATTTTACTTTCAGAACCTCACTGTTCAGCTCTATGATACATGATATGTTGTTATTGAACATAATCCAAACGTTTTACAGAATCTCATAATGTCTACGTGACAATATGGTTGCAAAACCTGGTGAACTGGGTTGTTCTCTTAAGCATTTCCTTCATTTTCCCCTCACAATAAATCTTCCCAACCAGTCACTTTCTATTGGAGAACACTGAGGTGTAAATTTACTGGTGTTATTTAATGTTTCCCAAGGCTACAAGAGTAAACTAATTTAAACACAATTCTTGTAAAAATGTTCAGTGTTTGAGTTACAGCATTTGTCAGTGTACACTTTCTACCAATTTGATGAAACTAATTTGAAAAACTTGTCAGAAAAAGGCCTGACCAGATCTGAGACTGACTGTGTATCATCAAGTGAGTATAGCAATACTGGTGTGCTGTCTTTTATTCCTGTGCATGAAGTTCTTTTCTTAGCTCAGCACCAATTTTTGTGGAAAACGCAAAATTTGCTTAAAGATGGAATTACATCCATGGTTCTCTCTGTAAGTCTATGCAAATGGACAACTGTAGATCACTCAACCTCCTGAGTAAGACAGCATGCACATTTACCAAATTTCAACAATGAGTTATGCTAGTGTGGCTGGCGGCTGCCCAGAGAAGCACATTCCAGGCATTACAGCAAATTTAAGATGGTAAATATTTGTTCTGTCATGCTCATTTAAGGGTATTTTCTAGGAGTGTTAATGGCATTATGCATTACACTATACACTGAGTGGTTAAAGGGATGTGCCCCTGACTGACAGGGTTAAAAAAATTGCTTGCATGTTCCATTTAAAAACTTAGACTCATTATCTTAATTGCGATCTCAGTCTTTAATTAGCTACACACACACTGAGTCATTCAGGTGTGATCAATGCCCTCTTAATCTCCAACCATAAAATGAAAAGAAAATGAAATCAGTGTTTTGCTATCTTTAATTGGAACGTAATGTCAAAATTAATAACAATCAAGTCAATTAGCATCCATAGTAGGCTGATGTGCACTGATTCCAGTCTCTAATATTACTGTGATTCCAGGTTAATTGTCATCATTACAGAAGGATTCAGTGGAGCATCGGAGAAATTAATGGAGTGAGCTGAGCAGACAAAATGGACTGGAAAACTCTAAATTTGTGGAGTCTAAAAAAAGAGAAGAAAAAAAGATACAGCAGAAGAGCAACCATCTCACCTCAGCAGGATCTCTGATTTAACTGTGTGTGAATGAGATCTTTTTCCCCAGAAATAGCAAACCCACGCCTTTTTGGAGAACCCATCTAGTCAAGGAAATTACTCCCCTATTGGGAGGCATAAGTATTATTTCAGACCCCCTACCCTACTTACTATACCCAGTTCGTGACAGCTTAATCCCCATATCCTTTGTTAAATCCTGTGAGATAAAGGCCCTTTATATACAGTATTTTGTATATTGTTTTGAGTTTGAGACTGCACAGCCAAATAAATATGTTTAGCTTTAGGGTGGACTGGGACAAGGTCATTTAAAGATCCTTGTTGGAGAATTGCAGTGCAGACCATATTAGGAAAATTATCTTATAGTGAGGAGAATGTTGCAGGCTGTGAATGTGAGGTTTTTAGTTTGAGTCTGCCCTCACACAGCTTGGAGAAATACTGTAGCGGGACTGGAATTGCAGGATCATCAATTAATGATTTACCGGGCTGTGGTTTCCCACCCCAGAGCCTGGTTTTGTAATCTGCAGTGAATAAATTTGTATAGGAAGGCTGCTAATGAGGCCTAATAAAGATGTTAGCCATGGGCTGCAGTAGATGGACTGGCGTCCTATTTAAGAGTCACAGGAGTTGCCCTTTGGGGAGAGATGACCCAACTGAGACTACAGGGTTGTTAGGGTGTTTACCTTAACATCCCTTTCTAAATATTAGATCTTAATTATCAATATGGCCATTTGGGATGATAATTTATCTAACAGCAAGCTTTTCTCTTTTGTGATTAAAGGTAAATGTCTTTTTACATGGGAACTGATCTCCTGCTCTCCATCCAGCACCGTCTGCCCTGCCTCTCAGTAGTAGAAGCGGTTTCTCAAACGGTATAGTAATCCAATAATCAAATCATCATTAACAAAATACTTTCAACTCATTTTTTCCCCCACAACAGTCTGAAATAAAGTCAATGTGATTTAAATCCAAGCAAGCGACACCACTTTGAATGAGCAACATTTTAAAGACAGTAGCTTGTTTGTGCCATCAGCTGACTTGCAAACACTGGAACCCATCAGCATCCCAGCTGGCTGGCAGCAACATTGTGGACAATTGTGGAGTTTGCAAAAGTTTGGTTTCTAATTTGTTTCCTGAAGTGTTTCCACTGATACACAAATCTGCCATTATAGATGGCTGTAGACAGGAGGGGGGAAAAAAGCACTGTGATTGTACTCCAAAGCTGCCACCAAAACATTACAGAGGAAACAGTCACAAGAAGTAAAAAGGGTGTTCTGCTCTGAGATTTGCCTCCCTAACACTTGCCTTCAGGTTTACGCTCCGGTGGGTAGTCCATCACTGCCAAAACTCTCAACTTCCTTCCGTCTTGTCATCTCAAAGTAAAGCGTGATTTCATCGGATAAACAAAATAAACCCCATTCTGCCAACTTTTTATCTTGAAGGTGAGCGAGCATGTTCTGGATTTGTGATGCACAAGCAGCAAGTCTTTAGAAAGTGCCTGCGCCACTTCTTGTAAACGAATTGTATACTAGTGGGTGTCGCTTGCCATGTGAAAAGCCTAAAGAAGAGATACACAAGCCTTAATGACACGTTTTTGGTATCGCAGCAGTTTAGACATGGCATAGCTCAACAAAGCCCACAGCTAGCTGGAAATGTCCTAGGTGAGGTATTACATTGGAGGAGTGCACAGCCATATCGTTAAACCGCATTATGTGTGACCTGAGGAGAGAAGGTGAGATTATCTCAATGCTATTGTCTTACATTTGGAGCACAGCCGAGGGTTTAATCAAATCTTGAAGCAATCAATGCACCAGTTCCAATGGACACTTTCCTTGCCCTTGGAACCCAAGGAGTGTTCAGAAACGATACCACCGGCAAAAAGAGTCACTTCGGATACATCATCATGGAGAATGAGATTAACCTCCCATCCTCTACCCACTGGGATATCTAATGTCGCCGAGCTTATCTTCTAAGCATTCAATCAACCTCCATGAACCAAGTCTACAAACACCTTGCAGTCCTTTATTTTTCTCCCAGCTTCCACAAAAAATGGCCACTTAACACAAGTTTCTTGTTTCTACAGCAAAACTTTTCATTGTTTTGATGTCTATGTGTACTTTGCTGTGCTTTTCATAAATGATTACATTAACCTGCTGTGCTGGTGGGAGGTTTTTTTTTTTTGTTTGTTTGTTTGTTTGTTTTTTGGTGCATGTGGGTGAAAGAAAAACAGTGAGACCAGGGGTGAATCAGAATTGGTGACAGTCTAGCAGCATGGGCATGCACTGCACTTTGTTGTTGAAATATTAGGACACAAACCCCTGTGGTTGGACTGGACACTGTCCCAAATAGGCTCATCTATTATTAAGAGGTTTTCCCATTTCCCTGTTTTCTGCATTTGTGTTGCTGGACAACATGTAAAGGGATAGGGACATTATGGCTTATCTCACCAAATCTATATAAAGATGAACTGATTTGATCTAGGATTAAAGATAAAAAAATAAAAAAAAAGACAGCAAAATGGCGACGTACTATAATCTGTCTTTAACTCACGCACACATTTTCACATACACAAATGCACACAGGCAAATTGTTGACCTCATGCAATAGGTAAAAAAAAAGCATGAGATTAGAAATGCATTATTTAAAAACATTCAGCCCAGATTTTGCTGAAATGGATCTGGGCAGAAACATGATCTTCCTATTTTCAACTACATCTTTGCTATCCTCGGTAATCCTGCAAATCCACGGGCCTTGTCATGTTTGCCTGCACTCCACTAAACTGTATGTACTGTACGTCTGTTGCACTTCTTTGCAGATATTCTGAAAACAACAAATTGTTTATGAAGTGTAAAAGTGTTCCCTGGCCTTGGCCAAGAAGTCGTGTTGTTTTTCCAGCTGTAGGTGAAATCAGCTGGAACAAGTGTATCGAATTGCTTATTGTGGTTCGAGGTTTGTGCATTCACAGAGCAGTCCTTCAGTGCCAGCTTTACACACAAAGGTCTTCACGTCATAACACAAATTCCTGCAAGAATTTCAGTCAAACGTGCAAAATCTGACTAGTTGCACCTTATCTACCCTCTACAGTCTCATTTCTAATTTCTTATTCAGCATTTGCATTTTACAAGTAGGTTTTGCTGATCTGTGTAACCTTTGGCATGGGGCTAGATCAGTAGCACTTGAAAAGGCACCCTATGAATGCCTCTAAGCTGAAGTAACCGGGTGTGATAACTTTTGCCTGGCAGATAAACACAGGCAGAATCATTCCTGCTTCCTATTTAGCATTACAATGAACTATGCTCTTGGGTGCCAATGTTCTTTTATGTGCCCTTACTCTCTACGAGACCCTGTCCTCTTTCCCCCCCCTAACAACACAACAGTAATATGCTGTTTACCATTCCATTGTTATGCACTTGCTCATAAAAGACACCGAAACACAGACGAAAGCAAGTATGAAAAAAAAAAGAAATCAAAGTATAGAATGAAAATGTGTTAAGAAGAATGCATTTTTTCTAAAAATCCACACTTATCTTGACTTGCTTACTATCATGCAGATTCATGTGGGTTTGTGGCCCTGAATATAAACACGCTCATTGTATTTTGAATGAGAAGTACAGCAGGATGACAAGAATAATGTAAAGATTAGACTCCAATCCAGCTGGTAAAGTGGGTTAACTCAGCTTTTTACCCTCTGTGCAAGGAGAAAGTGACTTATTTCCTGAAACTCTGATTTACACTCCTCTAATGTTTATTCTGTTTTAAAAGCTATGGCTTACTGCTACTTTTTGTCTTATGAAAAAGCTTTTGTGGCGAGGCTTAGAAATGCACACTCATTATGGATGTTCAAAAAAACAATATTTCAAAAACAGCTTAATGGCATAATGGCTCTGTACTATTGTGAAACAGCCTGATTTTTAACTGTGTCCTTGAGCAACAAACTGGACTCCTATACCTCTGTTCTTACTAGAAGCTAGACTGGGGGAATGCATAAAACATACATTAATATGACACCTAAACCCTCCCCACACCCATGAGAAAATTAAAGTATACCTAACATCTGGGGTCAGTAATATATGTGAATGCATATTTTAAATATAATAATCCGGAAAGCAATTTTCACTTTGGCTCTCTGTCAGGTCAGCAGTTATCATTTTTTGCCCTTTCCTGTTGCAAGCATTGTTTCCCTAATCTAAAGGGATGAGGATTAAGGGTATTTTGTCAGCCAGTTATCCATGTCTGACTGTCCTGAGGCTGTGAACTGCCATCACAGACAAGTTCATTCTGTTTACCCTTGTCATCCAGAGGAATATTAATCGTTCTCTACGCTGTCCGACCAAACAGCTTTGGCTGTAAGTATGTAGACAAATCCTACCATTGGCCTGTGTCACAGATTCAACCGACAGTCTATTTGCTCCTTGGTTGTTCACAATCCAGACACAAAAATCAGACTTAGAATTTTTTTTTTGTCTTTTTATCGAAATCAGAGGGTAATAAAATCTCTGAGGAATGTTTCCAGCACCTTGTTGAATCTATGCCATGAAGAATTAAAGCAGTTCTGAAGCAAAAGGGGGTCGAAACCAGTACTAAAAAGGTGTAACTAATGAAGTGTCTGGTGATGGTTTAGACCCTTATGTTAGACTATGTTAGCAGTTACTCCTGATTTGGGAGCCCCAGCACATTTGTCACATCATGTGGAGACTAAGCTAACATGGGTCATCACGACATCATGGCAGATTTTGTTCCTAAAGTGGTCCCACTTTGAAAAGAACCTACTGGCACCTGCACCGATTCCTCTTGAGTTTAAAGTAGGCCATGCTGATGTCTGAGCAAACAAACTGAAACCTTAGCCTATAGTCTATCATCTTTTTAATTTATTATGTAGTAACCGGTTACTTTGATGAATAATACAGAATATGCATGCTTGGAGATGTCAGTCATCCAGGAGTATCATGCTTGTTTTCGTGTGCTTAATTGTGTTTGTAAGTTAAACTAGGACAAATTCACCTTGATTTATTTTTCATTGCAATTTAATTGATGCAAACCTCAAATTGCTGTGCAGGTTTAAGGAGCTTGGCAAATTTCCCTGAAGGATATTTTATTTTTATCTTCTGGATTCCTGGAGGGATCTTAACTATCTGATCCAATGGAGAGCTCTACTTTGAAAGTAATGACAAGAATCTTAAATTTGGTTGACTGTTTCATTTGGAATCATTGCGAGATAGTGTGGGAGCAATACGTGTGATGATGGTCCTTGTTGCCAGTTTACTATAACTTGACTGCAATTGAACTAACACAATGTGTAATAAGGCAAAAAATTCAAGGACACAGCGTAGGCCTTGCAACAGCCGAGTCAGGTTAAGATGAGGGAACAAACATTTTAATGAAGAGCATTTCTTTGACAGAATAAAACTGATGGGATGGAATAAGAATGATACATTGCATGAAAACAAAGACAACTGCTGCTTATATGTTTTGTCCTCAAAAATAATAGCCATGATGTCTCTGTCAATAAACAATAAGCATTCATAAGATGTGCTGTACCAAGGGCGTGTGATAGTCATAGAGGAGCTGCAAAAATCAACCTCAGGGACTCCTGAATCAGAAATCTGTGCAGGGACTGAAGCTGTCTATGTTTATGCAGACTTAAAGACACATTTTCCAAGTTCTAAGTTCAGTGTCTGTGGGTTAAAGGTTCATTTATAAATTGTTTTCTGTCAAATGAGTCTCAGCATTATGCCTCTCTCTTCCTCTACAATGTTATTATTATTTTTTTACCCTGAACAGTAGAACATGTTCATTAATCTATCCAATAAAAGGGCATGTGAGGCAACAAGCTAACCTCGCTCATTATATAAAACTGTCCTGGACCATTAGCTCATGCTTTAATAGGTAGCAGAGCAATATCATGGGTCAGAGGTGTGCTGATTTTATGACTCACTGTGACTTAAAAATAGCCGCTTAAAGAGCTGATTTACCAAAGGAAAATTAAAAATGTCATAATAAAACTAATTTGTGAGGTGAGGTGTAAGAAGGGAAAAAAATGTAGTTTGTTTCTGATTTATTTCTTTGGATTTGAGTTTACAAAAAGCAAAACAAATTTTTGCTTATTTTTATCTTCACACACACAGACACACACAAAATATATCTTTGTGAGTTAGAATTAAACGTGTACCACTGAACTCTTCTCTTTTGGAAAAAAGACCTCTTACTGTATTACAGCTCTCACTCTCACTTCCTACACACAGTGGCAGAACAGATAACCCCCTTCTGCAGTGGTGGAAATCACTACCTGAAGTACAAGTAGAGAAGGCAGACTGCGAGGGGGTAGACACACCAAAAGGGTAAATTACAACACTTTATCCTGTGATGCACTGAACAACAGATTGATTGATGGGCTTCAACTATGTGTTAAAATCACCAAAGGTGTGTTTCTCCGCTACGCAGACCAACATAACGCTGCCTACTGTGCTGCTGCCTGCATGGAGTGCTGCTCTTAATGTGTTGTAATAAAACGCTGACTTTACAGGCTGTATAGAGAATGCTATGTCTGGAGTGTTGTAGGTGTTGCATTTTCCCCGGTGAAATCTTTTAAGCAAATTTTGACTTATAAACCTATACAAATGTTTTGGTTGTAAACTATGCATATATGCATAGCGTTTGCTCATAAGGTCGGACTTTGTTTGCACTGAATAAATATACTGTGCTGGGAAAATTTGTTTTTCAGTGTCTGCTGATCTGGAGTAAAAGAAAGAACCATCAATGCAGCAAAGATTAACAATGCTGTTTCATGGGCAGTTAACCTCAAAAACCCACTCAAGCACCATAACATGCCACACTCCAGTACCCAGAGCCTCCACACACATATGTCATTGTTTTGGACTAGCAAAAGTCCAGGTTTTAGGTATGTGCAGCGCCGAGGCAGAAGGTAGAATGTAGCCGTTGGTTTATCAAGCTGCTTGTTTATGAAGTTTGTCAGAGAGCTGCCAAAATCAGAGCTGCTTTCATGAAAGCTTGAAAACTCTATTCATTATACATTATAATATTATCCATCCCAAGCTCACTGTGAGGTGTGGAAGCAACATCAGCTGACTGATAACATTAGAATGATGGAAAGGTGTGGGAATTAAAGGAAACTACGAAATAAATTATAAGGTGATCTGATTAACAAAAATAAAAATGAAGAAACAAATTAGAACAGGTCTTTATGTGGAAATAACAAAAATATCTTCAGTGACACAAGAGTTATAAATAAACCAAAGCAAACATCAACACTGAACTGATCAAACTACAATTCATAACTGTTTTTATGCATTTGTGTATCTCTTAAGGAAAGCACAACTATTTTGACCACAACCTCTTCTTCAAATGACACGACAATCTGTCTTTAAAAATTCATCGTTAATAAATAAAACAAATCATGCTTAGACTGTGCCAAATGTGGTCTTTAAAATATAATCAAAGTTTTTATTTAAACATTTTGAAACAGTTAAAAATGACCCC
>VUQI01032371.1:0-21866 GCA_015106735.1 Paratilapia polleni | reverse complement strand
TTTTTGGTTTTGAGAATTGTTTGTGTTCAAGCTTTGTTGTTTTTGCTTTCCATGTCATGGTCCCAGGTCATTGACCCGGCCTTTTGAGTTTGTAAATATTTCATTCCTTGTTTCTTTTAATGTTTAGAAGTGTGCTTTAGCTTGGTGTTTTGTGTTTGGTATTTTGTGATTCCTTTTGGTTTTAGGAATTATTCTTGGTTGAGTTTGTTCCTTGTTTCCTTTGTATTGTTTGTATATTGAGTCCTCCATTCTTAGTTGTAGTTTTGATATCTTTGAGGATTGTTTAGTTCCCTTTGTGTTTCCGTTCTGTTCTTCCTTCTGTCGCGTCTTTGTTTCTATGTGCCCCTGCCTCTGTCAAGTTTTTCTCTTGCCCCTGTTCAGTTGTATTGTTTCCTGTTTTATTTTGGTAAGCTGTCTCCATGTCTGTGTTTGAGGTTCTCTATTCAGTTTAGCTTGGTTTCCCTGGTCTCATTATCCCTGATGTGTTCCACCTGCGTCTCGTCACCCTCCTGTGCCCCATTCCCTTGATTACCTCTTTTGTGTATTTAAACCCTGAGTTTGCGTCTGTTCTTTGTTGCGTCGCCCCTCTTAGTTGTGTGTATTCTGTTCTCCGTGTTTTCTGGCCCTGTTTCTGAGTTAATTTTTGTTCTTAGTTATATTTCCCTGGACTTTTTAGTATTTTTGTTTTTTCAGCAATAAAGCTGTTCCTGAGTTTAGTTCTGCCTCCCGAGTCTCTGAGTCTGCACTTTGGGTCCACATCCTGCCTGACACACAGCTAACCATGACAATTTTCTACCACTTATCAAGGTCCGGGTTGTAAGGGCAGCAATCTAAGCAGAGATGCCCGCACCTCTCTCTCTCCTGAGCCACCTCCTCCAAAACCGGCTGGTATAGCATCCACATCACTGCAGATGCTGCACCAATACACCTGTCAATCTCCTGCTCCACTTCCATCACATAAACCAAGATCCTGAAGTACTTGAGTTCATCCACTTGCAGCAGTTAATCCTCCCCAAATCAGAGTGGGCACCACACGCTTTTCAGACTGAGAACCATGGCCTCAGAGTTGCAGGTGTGACCTGGAAGTCACTCCTCCATAAAGTCAACAGGACCATGTCATCTCCAAAAGGCAGAGATGTGATGCTGAGACCCTTTTCTTTGTTGTGAACAGAGTTTGTGACCAAGGGCTTCCCAATGAGTCAGACTTATTCCCGGCAATGTGAACCAACACACTACAGCTGTATTGGAACCAATGGGCCTGATACCCTATACTCCCAAAGGACCCCCAACATATGTCCACAAAACACATGTAGACATCCGACGATTGCGGATCAGGAGATAGTTGAAGGCGTTAGCAGTTCGATCTCTGGTTGCAAAATTTATTAAAGAATTAGAAGAAAATGCAAGTTCAGGGTAAGTTCACTATCGCATGATACCACAAATATTTTAATCTGAAAAGTTTTACTGTTGGGCTCTTTTGCTATGTGCCACACTGAAATATTTAAGAATGCAATTTTCCTAATAACACCTGGAGTTGTAAGCAGGATGTAGGACAGTAAGAAATGCCTCACGAACTGCCCGACAGTCCACCCGAGAGGATTATCTTTAATCTGTGTTCTGCTCTGTTCACAGTATTTTCAGGGAGGACTTGAAAATGAGATCTAAGAGTGGTTCAAAAAGGGATTTCACAAAACATGGCCTTAGTTGGTCATAGGAGCATGAGACCCTGCAAGATCCACTTCTTGTTATGAAAGGTAATGCTTTTCTCAAGTAACACATTCTGCTCCTTCTTTGAAACTGTATCAACTTAGTGTAAACTAATCAAGATAAACAATAAAGGGGCAGTTTAAAAATCCTCTATTAATGTGGTCAAAGCTTCTGTATGACCATTTTTAAGCGCTTCTTTGAAAAGGGTAAAAAAAAAAAAATGTGGCTGGTTGTGATAATACAAATCATTAATTTCTGTATGAATCAAATATATTTTACTTTTGTTTTCCACTGTGTGTGCAGGCTGCTCCCTGAAGCTATCAGGTTAGGCTGGATTAACGAAGTTTACACTCCAGCAACTTCAAAGCTACCCCAGATAGCATTTTGTTTGCAGAACATATCGGTTGGCCCTACAATCCTTTTCTCTGTAAAAAGTAACCCTTTACTGCACACCTTGAGTCAAGACTATGGTACACCTCGCCTAATCATTTGATTGAATCAAGCACCAACCCCATAGCATTTCTCAAACTATTTGTTTTTCTGAGTGTCCTTAGACTAAAAATATTGAAACCTGGCTGAAGAGTTTTTTGACAGCAGCTCTGCAAATGAAAATGTGCTTGAGGCTACTGATGGCACAATGGTGAAGATGCATCCAACAATCAGTTAAACTACAGTTGCTGGGAAAAGTTTGTGAAAATTTTCTATATTTCTGCATAAAAATGACCTGAATCATCTGATTTTCACAAAAGTTGAAAAAGAAAACACAATTCAATTAATCAAACAAAATCATTGTAGTTTGTTGCTGATTTATTCAGAAAAATGACTGAATATTACACATCTCTGAGGTGACAAAGTATGTGAAGGCTTGCTTTCATTATTGGTGTGACCTCTTGTGGCAATAACTGCAAATAAATCTTGCATGAATAAAAGTCCTGCACACTGGCTTAGAGTTTTGGATGTTACGAATATGTGCAACTCTGGGGTATTGGTGGGTTTTCTCAGCTGAGAAAATGAGAAAATGAGCTGCTCACTTCAAGTCCTTCCATAACTTTTCTGGTGAACATGAGCCAAAATGAGAGAGGTCTGAAGCTGCTCAGAAGTTACCCTGGGCTTCCTTCTAGACCTCTCAGACTGTTACACTCGTCTTGCACTTTTTGTTGGTCGACCGCATCAGTAAAGAGTATCGACGTTCTTAAATTTTCTTTATTTGTTCACAATCTGTCTGACCGTAGACAAGTGAAGTAGAAACTCTTGAGAGACACTTTTGTAACCTTTTCAAGCATGATGAGCATCAACAACTCCTTTTCTAAGGTCCTTAAAAATCCTCTCAGTTCATGCCATGATACGCTTCCAAAAGCTTGTGGTGTAGATTAGACTTTGATACAGCCCTGTCCTTTAAATAAAATCATGGTGCCTATAGAAAACGCACTTCTGTACTGGCACATGAGCCAAAATATGAAGAGCAGAGGAGAGCTAAATTTGGATGCAGCAGTTTATTAACTTAAAAAATGTTCAGTTTCACTAAAGCAGCGGACTTGTATACTGTATATGACTGGTATAGATGATTTAAGACTTAAAGGCAAATGCAAACAGTAGGTTAAAAAAAATGCTACTTTAATGAGGCACTAAATTACCATTAAAAAGAGGCAGCAACAACTGAATCCCTAATAACTATCTATAAAGCTACAGCTGTAAATATTTTGTAAAATAATTCCAATCATAAGGATAAATATAAAAACCAGAGTGGATTATAGATGAGAGCCTGGCCAGTATAAACAGATGTAGCAGCACTGTTTCTAATGTTGCATGTCTTTCTAATCTGTGTGACATGGCTTAAAGGGTTTATACTATAGTATGTATAATGTGTAATGTCATTAAAAAGGGTTTTGGAGAGCGGAAATGTTAGTAAACTAACAAATAGTGACTCACACCACAATCAGCTTTTTCTGCCATCTGCCCATGTACATGCAGTTAAAAACACACAGCATTAATTTCCCCTTCATGGGACTATCGAGGGTTGTTTTGATGGCTGAAGTTCAAGAATACCAAAGCCTTGCCAAGGCAGCCTCGGGTGAACCTGAGCGCTAAGGACACTGTGCCACTGTCATTCTGGAATGAACTAGGTGGAAACTGGGCCATCTATATCTGGACTACCCTCTGATTATGAAGAGATTATGCAACCGCACAGGATGCTTTACATAACTAGTTATAGCACTCATTCTGTATAGCCTTTGTTCCTAAATTGAATAAATTATTTGCCCCATTCTATGCAAGTCATCTGCCCATATGACACCTAGACAAACATGTGATTCACTTCTGACAACCAAACCTTTGGATTTTTCTCATTTTGCTCTGAAATGAAGCTAAGATCCCCATGAACTTTCAGCCGCATTGTGATTGTGATGCAAGTCGGTACCTGAATGAAAAAGACTGGGAGATTTGATGTCTGACACAGTAGATGGGAGGATTGCAATTGCGATACATTTTCATTTACGTGGACAAAAAACACTCTATCTGCGAAAACACCATGTGACTTTCCAAATCTCCCTGTAAATCTTTGCGCAAAACCTTTACAAAGTCGCTTTTATTGCTTCGGCTACACTCAATTCCACATGTTAGGGGCCTTACCAAAATTATCCCGGGGATCTAAAGGGTCAAACAAGGGGGGCATTCTGGATGATTTCATTTTGCAGCATGTTTATGTCCTTCTCTTTTTCTCATGCCAGATTCATTGCTGCCGTTTAAGACTTAATGTTTTAACAGGGGCTTAAAGGTCACTTAGTTACATCACAAAGCTCGCTATTCAACTAAGCGCTCTTTGAAAGCTGTGTCTAAATGTCTCCAAATAAGCATCATGTCATTGATTTGCCTAATAAGCAGATACCAGCTCTCGCACTCCATCAGCAGCTAAACATTGTGGCTGTGATTAATAGCTGTTTACTTAGCAGCTTTTTGTTGATCAGAATGACTTGGATATTCACTCATTCACTATTTTGTTCGGTTTTCCATAAATGTGTTAATTCCGAAATGTGGAGGATGCTATTTCGAAAAATAAATAAATAAATAAATAAATAAAAAACTCTGGCCTTAAAACTTTGACTCGCAATAAAATCCTTGATTTATGTTGTTGTTTGTTTGTATTTCAGAGGAAATTGGGACAGCATTAGTCTATTCTGGGTCAACAGAAGAAATCAGCACGCATTTGTCATTATTATAGCACATGGAGTCTGACTCTTCACACCTCTTTGGCACCACAGGACAAAGCTCAACACTGCCCTGTCAGTTATTATGACAGATGTGAGAAGACTTTTGTTTGTAGGAAAGAAGCCTTCTGGTAGCTCTGTGTTTGCTTGATTACATTTCGAAACATACTTTTAAAAATAAACGTTTGTTCATTTTGTCATTCTTTCTGCAGCTGTGCGCCTGCTGTGCAGATGGTCCCCGCCATTTTGATTAATCCCCTCACATTCTCCCGAGACATGTCCCCACTAATATATGTAATTTGTTTTATGAGCATTTCATAAGTCTCCACCCCCACTTCCCCCTCCAAGCTGTAACCCCACACACACACGCGCGCGCGCGCACGCACTCTCTCCCCAAACGGTCAGAAGTGGTTGCTTTGGTAACAGCGTGACGTATTCAAGAGCCCAAGAATAGAAGCATGAGGCTCCTGGCTTGTGCCTCACAATAAGTCTGAATGCCATTCCAAATGTTTTCCTTTAATTTGTGTCAAAGGCCAACATTTAAATGATGCTGACATTTCTGTGTGATTACAGAGCACACAGGAAGTTCTGTGCTGACACTGTGTTGGAGAGGTTACCTGCTTGTGGTTTCCCTGATGAGGGAAAAAAACAAAAACAAAAAAAAAAATCACCTGGCTGGTTGAACAGACCGGGGTCATGATTGATGTAGTAATCTGACTGAAACATTTGGACGGGCAGCATATAAACAGAGGCACTGACAACAAATTATCAATAAACATATACCCGCATGGACACACGCACACGCTCTGCTTGTTATGAAACAGCCCCCCAAGTCAAACAAAATGAGTCACAGCCTATTTATAGCTGCTGCAATACATCTCTCATGTGTATGAGTCTTGGATAGAGGCTGTGTGTCGTGGTATAGACAAGCTGTTACATAAATGTGTTTCTGCATACATGTCTCGGGGGATTGATGATTCACAACATGTGCATGACCCTCACTTTAACTGCATATTTCTTAGTCATCAGCCTAACCATAAATAATTACCAGTAAAGCTAAATTTGGATGCATGTAGAATGCTTTTACTCATTCTTCTTTATATAAATCTGAGAAATTGTTCTTTGAACATAAAGCAAATATTTTGAGAAATAGTCCAAATCTGTACTCATACCAATATTTATGAAGCATAGTCTGTATATAAAAGACGGACATAGCCACTGTGATGTCACCCATTCGTTTGTGCACTACCATTTTAAAGCTGTCGGCATCTTATTTTATTTTTTTCTTTTCTTTTGTTTTGTTTCTTTAAGCTGAAAGTGACCATATTTGGACAAGAGAGTGGAGTGCAGTAATCAGCTAACCCTAGCTACCTTGGTTAGGCCCCAGTCACACAGGCCTAGAGACTGGTCGGTGACCATATGGCAACTACTGGTCTTGAAGGAAAAGTGTGTATTCCCTGCCTGGTTGCAAGTGGTTGCTGGAAGTTGCTGACAGTCTCTGTGAAATCGATTGCTAAAGCCCCAGTCACACAGCCCTAGAGACCGGTCAGTGACCCCCCGGTAACCACCGGTCACTAGGGTTGCTGGTGAATGGTTGCTGGAGGTAGCTGGCAGTCTCAGGGTGAAAGTGGTTGCAAAGGGTTATACAGTGCTGCACTGAAAATCTTGTGATTGCTTTGGTTATTAGCAGGTTGCTGGGGTCGCCAGTAGTTTACATGGATGAAGCTGACTTGTCTGCAAACACTCGCAAACTACTCACCAAGCAGTAGTGAACCTGTAAAAAGTGCAACGCCAACCGGGAACAGAAAACATTGACCTTCAAAGCAAAAGTTGCACTTTTGAAATGTGTTGGCTGCAGCAGTAAGGCACAACTTTTACTCTGAAGGCAAACACTCTCCATTTCCAGTTTGCATCACATGTTTTCAAGTTTCACTACAGCTGGGAGAGTAAGTGGCGAATGTTTGCAGACAAGTCGGTGTCTTCCATGCAAACAACGAGCAACCATGGCAATCTGCTAGCCTCCAAAGCAATCACAAGCAGGTTTTTGGTGCAGCTCCCTCTTTGCAACCAATTTCACCTGGACACAGGCCGCAATCCCCAGCAACAACTCGCCAACTGGTCAGGGAATACACATTTTTCCCTAGTGACTGGAGGTTACCGGGGGTTGCCAGCCGGTCTCTAGGCCTGCATGACTAAGGCCTTAGCAAGATGCATCCAGACTGTGGGTACAACACACAGACACAGATATCTGCTTTAGTGCTAACATATAAATACATATGATCATATCGTATCATATGTATTATAATACATATGATATGAAAACTATACTCACCAAAATACTGAAGTGCAGACTTCTTGTACTGTCTATCAGTACAATTAACCACACAACATGCATTATGTTTGTTTAATTTGCACCGTGTTCTTGCAGTCTAAGATAACTGGCTGCCGATTGGTTATCAGTGAAGTACTGATCTCCTCCTGTTTCACATTTTTCTCCCAAGAATTCTCTAAGGGCAGTGCTACAGATATTTCCAGTCACGTTAAAAGGAGGCACAGGATATGTCACAAGAGGACCAAGTATATAGAACACAATGCGTGTGTAATTCTAGAAAGAGCCAAAAGTAACTGAGAAAATGAGAGAAGGAAAATGTCTAAGCAAAACTTGATTTGATGTGGAAGTCAGACAAGGATGTGTTGATTATGAACCCCATTTAAGTGTCTGTTAATATTCAATATTACAATGTAGGCAGCTTTTATCTTTCATAATGCCAGCTGACTAGCACAGTGTGTTACTGTGTATCACATTAGATAACGTTATATAGCAGGTGAAATGAGGCCAAGCTTTTATGTAGTGAGACGATACTGTGGCACTGCAGAGGGTTTTTCGTTCAAAGTCACAATGAAGCAAACATGAACAAAGGTTGTCCTTAAACATCAGAGGAGACTGAAACAGAAGACGCGTATGGGAACAAAATGTGCATGCTAAACAGGAGATGGGATCAGATAAAGCTGCTCTGACAGGTGACCCTCACTGAAGGTGGTCGATGGCTAGATGGCTATCAACATGACCTTCTCGCTGTAACAGCTAACTGTGTCAGCAGAGTGACGGCCTCCTCCCGTTCCTGTCCTCCTCTCTTCCCCTGTGGTTACGTTTGGAGTGTATTTAAAGCTCGTCCCCAGCACTTCCAGCAGGGCACCTTACATAACAGCCGTCATCTTTGGCTAACACCTCCCAGCTCATCTGTCTGACTCCCAGTGGCTGTTTTTGTGAAGCCGGTCAGCTGGTGTAAACAACCTCGCTGTGAGTCTTGTCTGTGCCACCCACTTTGAAAGAACAGGCCACAGATATTTATGTCCTTCCTGCTTCCCACTGCTGCTGATAGATTCCACCCCGGAGCAAGTGAATTATGAGGAAAGCCAGTGAAATATGACTCAAACACAGTTTCAGTGTTCATGTTTTGTCTAGCTGGCACAGCTTTTTCTTAAAACTTTTGTTCTGCTAGTAGTACTTAAAGGCATTCTGCTACTACCACAAATAATCCAAGAACTATTACTGCTGATACTGTACAAGGGAAATGCACTGTACACGTTGTGTAAATTCTTAATAATTATACACTGAAAAGGGCCATTTGTCACAGTAAATACAGAGAAAACACAGAGGCAAAGCAGTTCTGCTATTCAAGGCAAATTTCCATTAAATAAAGTGTTAGATGGGTTGACTTAAACACTGACAGAGATTAATATAAACTGGAGTACATTTTAAATAAGGGTTGCAAATAATGAGTATTTACAATATCACTTACTTGTGTCCATTGATCTATAAACTGTGCAGTGAGCAAAGAATCAGAAAAAGTGAAAGACTGCAATGACCATTAGTCAGACCAATGTCTTGTTTTTCAGACCCTGTCTAAAACTCAAAGATTTACTATGATTTAGATAAAGAAAAATAATGTGAATCAAGTGTATGTGTGTAGAATGTGCATGAAGACCTACTGTGACCACTGACTGCCAAACCCAATCAAGTAATTGTACTATAATTACTTATTACTGCAAACAGTGTAAGATGCATGCTTGTCTGTAGAGAAAGTTTACATTTATGCACGTTGAGCTGACCTCCTGTGCACCAATTCAGTCTGTTCAGGTTACACTAGCAGTGGTAGCTCATTTTCTCATTGAGTATGAATATGCCCTGTGTGGACAAAAGTATTGGGCCACACCTTAATCTTTAAATTCAGGTATTTTCAGTCCCATTGCCACAGGTGTATAAAATCAAGCACCTAGCCATGCAGTCTGCCTTTGCAAACATTTGTGAAAGACGGGTCGTTCTAAGGAGCTCACTGAATTCGAGTGTGGTACTGTAATAGGATGACACCGTTGCAACAAGACAGTTTGTGAAATTTCTTCCCTGCTAGATATTCCACGATCATATGTAAGTGGTATTACTGCAAAGTGGAATCATTTAGAAACCACAGCAACTCAGCTAGGAAGTGGCAGCTCACGTAAAGTTACAGTGTGGAGTCACCCAGTGCTAAGGCGTATACTTTGTAAAAGTCAACAATGCTCTGCTGACTCAGTAACTGCAGAGTAACAAACCTCCTCCGGCATTAACATCAGCACAAAAACTGTGCGCTGGGAGCTTCATGGCGTGGTTTGCATGGCTGAGTAGCTGCTGTAGGTGTAAAAAAATAAATAAATTGCAGCTCTTGTGGGGTGTTCCTGGTCTGCAGTGGTCAGTATCTATCAAAAGTGGTCCAAGGAAGCAACGGTGGTGAACTGGTGACAGGGTCACGGGCAGCCAAGGCTTATTGATGTACATGGGGAGCGAAGGCTGGCCCGTGCGGTCCGATCCAACAGACGAGCTACTGCAGCTCAAACAGCCGAAGAAGTTAATGCTGGTTCTGAATACACAGTGCATTGCAGTTTGTTGCGTATGGTCAGCAAAAGGGGGGCCAACACAATATTGGGTAGGTGGTCATAATGTTATGCCTGATTGGCGTAGTTTACTATCTTAAAACAGAGCAGACAGGACTGGGAGATGGGAGATTGTTAATAGTAAGTGCCACAAAATGATCAAATTATTGTGCAATATGGAGATTTATTATTTGTTGCTACTGACTGTAAATTTCTAAGAAGGCAAAATTAAGGTACAAAGACAATAATTATCATAGAAATTCAATAATTATCGTAAAAATACCATATATCTGCCAACACTATTGACAGGACAGGCTAGTGACTGTTGCTAATCTATCACTTAGTTTTGCAGGAACATCCTAATATACAAAGTGAAGATACAATTAATATACCTCACTGACTGTGTCACTCATCAGTCACTTAAATGCTTTATTGTAAAGTTTGAATTACGGCTGAAAAGTGTAACTGATGAACTGAGAGACGTGTTTAATTAAAACAGAGACATAAATGTTTTGACTGATAAATATGGGAAATTGTTGGCTAGAGCCAAGCTATCAGTGCCATTTGTTTTTGCAACTCGCTATACCTCTCATCATCACGTGATACATACAGTCACTGGTCACTTTTTTAAGTTCAGCTGCTCATTAAATAAATATCTAATCAGCCAATCACATGCCAGCAACTCACATGCCAGCAACTCAGTGCATTTAGGCATGTAGACATGGTAAAGATGACCTGCTAAAGTTCAAACTGAGCATCAGAATGGAGAAGAAAGGTGATTTAAGTGCATGAATGTGGCATGGCTGTTGGAGCCAGATGGGCTGCTCTGAGTATTTCAGAAATTGTGGAGCTACTGGATCACATTGGGTACAGAATCATTCCTGTCAGCTAAGAACAGGAAACCGAGAGTACAGTCTGGACAGGCTCACCAAAATTGGACAACAGAAGATTGGGAAAACGTTGCCTGGTCTAAGGAGTCTTGATGTCTGCTGGCACATTCAGATGGTAGGGTCAGAATTTGGTGTAAACAACATTAAAGCATGGATCCATCCTGCCTTGTATCAGCGGTTCAGGCTGCTGGCCGTGACGTAATGCTGTGGGGAATATTTTCTTGTCAAGAAAATACTTTGAGCCTTTTAATACAGTTCTGAAGGCATTGTTTAAACACAACCTGCCTGAGTATTGCTGCTAACCATGTCAATATGGACCAAAATCTCTGAGCACCTTGTTGAATCTATGCCATGAAGAATTAAGGCAGTTCTGAAGGCAAGGCAGTAGTAGCAAGTTGTACCTAAAAAGGTGGCCGGTGAGTGTATGTATAAAAACATAACCTAACCTGGACAAAAAGCCTATAGGGAAATTCAGACATTTCCAGCTTTCAGAATTCTTTGTCTTATCCTTTCTTCTGTGCACTCTGGGATTATAATTAAACTGTCATCATTTTCTTTTGTGTACCACCTTTTAAATTCTTTTAATTTTGTGTGTAATTTTCAGTATATGGATTTTGAGCTGTCGTTAAAAAGTCCTGGAAATATTTACCCCTAGACGTGAGATGTTTTTCAGTTGAGACAACATGCTCTGTTTGCAGAGTTATCTGCCCTCTTTTCACTGCAGGTCAAAGCTACAAGGTGAGCTGTTCCATAAGAGCCTCTAATAGCATGTCAAGAATTCAGCATGAACCAGCTGAACTCATGTGCTTCCTCCTCTCTTAACGTTGTCTTCCTTCAAAGCGAGTTGACTGCAAAAGACTTCTGACTTGCCAATAGTCTCATTAGGTCACTTTGAGGAAATGAAAGAAAAATAAAACTGTCAGTGCAATCAAAAAACAAACAAAAAAAAACCCATACTTTATAGCTAAAATAAAGTGCAGAATAAAATTTTTCTTGTTATGTGAACAGCTTACCAAACAAATCATCAGGCAGAAGTCATTTTGTAACACATTTTTGTCAAATGTTGTGTTGTTAGAGGTCAAAGAGTGATATTTGTCAGACTCTGTGGTTAGATGGTTTTTTTTTGTGTGTGTGTGTGTGTGTGTTCACTTCCAAAGAAACTTAAAGCAAACAACTTTCTCAAGAAAATGTGTTCACATATTTCAAAAGCTTAACTGTGAAGCATGCATGGCGCAATTCATTTCCTGTTGCAGATCAAACAGAGATTGTCATTTTGTGAGAATGGCCTTGTAAAAAGTTTGTGCACAACTCTTTAACACTTTTAGAATTCAATTCGTGATTTTCTCCTCATGTCTCCAGAGACTTCAGATACTGCAGCTGGGTGAAGAGATCATTTAATTTTAATTTTTTTTTTTTCTTTTTTAATTTAATGCCTACCACAAAGTAGGTGGACAAAAGATATTTCAAATTCTTAAGTAAAATGAAGAGAAGCTAAAAGTTCTTCCAAACAAATGCTCCATTTATAGATTTATTGTTGTCTGATTTTTTGCAGGGTTTTTTTTGCAATTTAAGTTTGATTACATTCATATTTTTCCCCCTCACCTTTTTTTATGATTGTATTTTTGTACACAAGAACCTTCCTGACACTTTGGATTATGAGACCCACGGGTGTTAGTGGCTCATAAAGCCAACACTCTGCTACTTTAATTTCCTAGTCAATCATTTCTGAATGTACCTAAATGGCCTACTCCAATAAATACAGCCATGAGCACATTGTTTTCTTGTTGCTTGTGCCAATGATTGTGCAATTTTCTGAAGTTTAAGCAGTTTTTGTGTGTAGTATGTACAATGCATACTGTAAACAGAGAATCGGGCCAGTGTTACACTCTGTCCTCCTGTGTTATCAGTAAGTTTGTAACCTGGTAATACACGCACACTGCTGTCAGTGCACAGCTCCTTTAATCTGTGTCATTTACTGGTTAATCTATGTTGCCCAGTATATGACATTACCCAGACTCATGTCACAGGTAAATTATCACCTTTCCTACACAAAAGACTGACCTAAAAACAAGCTTTACACTGACTGAACTGACAAATAAACTAATGACTGATTACTACTTAAACAAGCAGGACTCCTTAATCTAGTCTTTGGTGTAAGATCACAAATCTTAACTTAATCTAACTTTGCTGTTTGTTTTAGTTAAAAAAAAAAAAAAAAACATCAAACCAACACTGAACCCCCACCAATACAGTAACTAGGAATGCACAGACTGTGAAATTCTGGGCCATTACTGATGTGATGTTTAAAATCGCAATAAGGCTGTTAGCCAGTGTGGATATTTAATGGCCTTTTTGTGCAAAGAACTTTTCAATATACAAAAAAATAAACAGTTGTAATCCCTTCTCGCTCTTCATCATGATTAACCACTGCTGATATAGTATCCATGCATTCCTATGTGATGGCCACACTTGCAGCGACGTAACCATAAAGCCAATTAGAGCATTTATGTGTCTGCCATATTATAAAGGTAACTGGGATCATTTATTGTGAATATTGGTGGGTTGTTTTTTTTTTTCATTTGACTCGAGAGGCTATTTTGGTTTTGACTAATGCTAAGTTAATGTAACTGGAAAACTAACAGTTGTTCTTGTTTCTTTTTAGTTAATAATTTCCTAGTGCTTGATTCCCTGTATGTGGCTCTGCAATGGACTGATAGCCAGCACAGAAGTTCCCCTTTGTTCTCTGCTTATTTGATGAGTTTAGTTTTGATTGAGCAGCTAGTTTGCTACGTCGCTTTGTTATCTTGCATAGTCAGTACTGCTTAACTCTTAGCTGTTGTTCAGTTATAAAGCAAAAAAGTGTTCAATTTTTTTTGTGCAAAGTATATATATATATATATATATATATATATACACACATACATACAGGATAGATAGATAGATAGATAGATAGATAGATAGATAGATAGATAGATAGATAGATATCTCAAAAAATTAAGAGAACCCTTGAACAGTTTTTTGCTTTGACCTTTGGTGTGATTTTGAATCGAGCCCTTAAAGGGATGATTTTTGGTTTCCACTTACTGTTCTTACATCATTTTGTTTTCAACAAATTACACAATGCATGTGTTTCAGTAAAGTAAACTCCACATAATAATTTAGTTTACCCTGCAGAGATGAGAATGCCTTTAATCTTCATGTCTAGAAACCTATTTCCATTGTATAAAATGTAAAAATATGCAATGATTCCATTTTTTTTTTCTTTTTATTATGCACCAAACGTTTTCACTGGGTGAAAGGTCTGGACTGCAGGCAGGCCAGGTTAGCTCCCGCTCTCTTTTTCAACTGCACCATGCTATTGTAAAGTGCACTGAATGTGGATTAGTGTTGTCTTGCTGAAATAAGCAAAGCTTTCCATAAAAAAGATGTCACTCCAAACCCTGAATATATCATTTAGGATTAACTGGGACAGATAAGCAAGCTACCCATACCAGGTTAACAAATACCCCCCAACTCCCCACTCCCCCACTAACCAGCATGTTGGCTTTTGAACTGTGTGCTGATAACAAGCGGAATGGTCCCTCTACACTTTAGGACGTGGCATCCATGTTTCGTTTTGTTTTTTTCTTTTTAATTTTGCCTCAGTCCATCTTAAGTTCAGCCCAAGAGAAGGCAGTAATGTTTCTGGATCTTGTTTTCCCCTGTGTGGCTCTGCACAGTTTTTCCAGTTGTCCCATCTTTTTTGAAATGCATTACTGGCATCCAGTTCACAAAGTGCAAAGTTTGATATATCGCCTTCAGTAAAATATAGCCTTTAAATGATTTGCATATCCTTGCATTCTGCTTTTACTGCTATTTGAAAATACTGTCCCAGCTTTTTGGAGGTGAGGTTGTATCTCTCAGCAGCAATGCAGAATAACTGCTGTGATCAAAATCTATTCACTGAATCCTCACAAACCTATTCTTAAAGTGAACTGCCATTAGCATTACAAATACCTTATAATTTGTTATGTATTGCTGTAATAAATGAAAAATATAGAAGGCATGTTTTCTAAAATGCAGCATTTAGGTGGAAAATTCCACATGAACAAAGTCTTGTTTTGAGCAGCTATACTGTAACTGGCCTCAGTCTCTATCAGAAACCAAAGGTGGTCAAACAGTAAAGAGCAAGGGGCTCAAAGTGTATCTCACTGTGAAATTGAGCATGTTTGCACAGGGAGTTTACATATATGATATGATGGTGTGCTTGCAGTTCATTGTCTCTTGTGCACAGGCTGTGTTCACCATAAAAACTGAGGTCAGCTGAGGCTTTCTGCCCAAGCCCACATGCAGCTGTCACACTCAGCACACAAAGCCACGTGTTCCCTGCTGCAAACATACAGGAATAAGTAGCTGTATCAACAAACACCCGATCTAAATCAAAGACACTACAAAGAGACTACAGAAGACCAATCCACACTCTGAGGTAACAGTGAGTAAGATGAACAACGTGCGGGACACTACTCTGTGATCTGAACCCTCGACATCAGCAACACTGGAAGCAGTGTTAAAACCGGCAGACAATATTTAAACTGCCCAGTTGTAAAAGTGTGACATACAGTTCAGTATACAGTATTATGTGCTGTGAACCACAGTGTGTCTATATCTATTTAAAAATGACACACTATATATGATTTTGTACACCAGCTGCCGTACACACAGATCTTTTTTTAATTCCTTTGAAATCATTATTTACGGGTCCTGTAGTTTCCCAATCAGTTCCTAGAAAGAAACTAGGACTACATCCTAACTAAAGTTCCCAGTAGAATTATGCAATAGAGCTCTAACTGTATTGAAACCTGCTTGTGACATACATTACCAGAGGAACCTGCTAAACCCGCGCACATGCCTTTGACACAGAATGAGTGACAAAGGCAAAAAGAAGCTATGTGAATCTGCTCACGCATCACTTGCATAACATTTCAAACTTGAGGTCTTTGCTTGTTTGTTGCAAAGGCAAAACGACAAAAATGGCTTATTTTGTAATAATGGTTGTCAAACATGTAGCAGTGGGTCTGCATCAAAAAGAGGAAATGTCAGACATGTCAACAAAGCACAAGGGTTGATATAAAAGTAGCAAACAACTAGGATACAAAATAAGTCAGGCACTTCTTAATGGAAAATCACACTTACTTCCCCAGTAATGCTTATTGTGTAACAGGTATGCACAGATCACCCCCGTGTTCTCTGCAAACAGCATACCTATACTGGAATAGTGGTATGAAGAACATTAGAAACATGCTTCACATGAGCAGAATATAAACTAAAGCAGAAAAGCTCATGCAGTTCAACATAAACAGTGCAGGACTCCCTTTAGTTGATGTTAAGTGGTGCCAGTTTCCTAACTCGCAGTTACTGAAACTAAAACACAGAGAAACGTCACGAAGGGTTAGGAAGGCTTAAACGTATTTAAGAATATATTGTTGGGCTTGGACATGTTTTGGTAATCTTGTCTTTTTACTTCCCCATTGTTGCAAAATCTTTTTTCGTTTGCCTTTAAATTATTCATTATTACAGATTATTAGTTATCAGTGGTTACAATGTAGCCACTTCATAACAATAAAGTGTATTAAGGTGGCTACATGAGGAAACATATTTATAGATTTTTTCCAAATACATTTGAGGTCTGACTCTTCAAAAAGCAAAAAAAGAACAAAAAAAAAAGGAAGTGGAAATCAGAAGGGGCTATGCTACATGCAAACTGCTGCCCTCCCAAATCAGATTTACAGCAATACACAGTCAAAACTCGTGAAGTTGATAAAGAATGTCACGTACAGTATTAGAGCTACTAAAGAGGGCCCAGGTTCAAGAGTGCTCCAAACAGGATGTTATATGAAGACTGTAATCACGCTTCACACTAAAAATGCTCCATAGCATAAAATGATTGATATAAGGGGTTATATACTTTTCTTGTAAGGCTGACTCATAGCGAGCGTCTCTTTATGCTCCAGAGAGAGAGAGAGAGAGGGAGACGGAGAGAGGAGAGAGGGAAAGGCGCAACATTACCTAATTGTTATAGGAAGATTATCCTAGAGGGGGCAGGGCGAGGGAGGTCAGATGATGATGGTGATGATGATGATGATGATGGTGCCTGAACTGCTATGTTATGCGAACGTCGATGAGAGCTTTCCTTTGGATGGTGAAGGGAGGGGTAAAAGGGGAGGAGGAGGAGGGGGAGGCGGTCTCAGGAACGCACACACAAACAGGGCCCCAGCTGGTTCAAGTGAGGATAGGAACCGTCCTGAGCTGAACTCAACGTTACAAATAGGAGCTGCGGCATTCCAAGTGGAGCAGAGTGGAGGTGCGCTACACCGATGATAATATTGAATAACAGAGCCGAGTGGAGCTGCGGGTTTTACAGCAGACAGGGAGGAAAGCGCTTCTACCTGAACCGGACCAAAATACGTTTGGAGACGCAGAGAGGAGTGATGCGCACCGGCGGAGACAACTCATCATTCCACTGAGGTACAATTATTTTTGTAAACAGAGTTTTCTCAAAATAGTCTGCGCGCCTAGCACCAATTAGCCAACAATAACCGCAATTAAAACGCTTTTAACACCCATGTCCTTCATTTTCAAGATGATGTGGGATTATGAGCATTCTGTGATGCCGTAAACTGAAAGCCTTTTACTCCCTCGTGTTATCGCTTGTAATGCACTTTATGTGTACTCGCTGCGTAAAAATAATCTTACTTTTATATACAACTTGTAACTTGTTCAGAACACCTTTAACTGCCTCAAATTCCACTGATGATGCTGAGTTAAAGAAGAAGAGCAGAGTCAGGTCAACCCAGGGAGTTAAAAGCAACCGATTGGAGATCAGCATGTCGCTGGCAGACATGTGGGTCAGCGCTGATGGAGCAAGTGAGATGGTCACACCGGAAAACGTTCATGAATTTGTTGAGCAGGGCTTCCGATAGAATGCAATAAGGAAGAAGAAAGGATGAACCAATAAATGTTTAAATGCCAAACTAAATGCAAAATGAAGGTTAGACTGTGATCAGGTCACCTTGTTATCTAGATTTATTTTCACTTGTACTTCTTACTTACTGCTGTGTACTCAAAGTACTGCCAAAAAAATGTGTGGTAAAACTGAGTTTCAAGTTTCCAGCACGCACTGTCTCACACTGAGTAAGTTAGGGCTTGTAAGGTTATGGAAGTTGCTCCAGTTTTATTGGAGAGCTGTAATGGAGTTACATAATATTGTGTTGTAATAGCTCTTGCATAACCACTAAATCCCTCTTCCCTTCTCCTCTCCGTCACATTGATCACTAGGTGGCACTGTTGCTGCATTCCCACTACACAGTCAGCCACAGAGTTCAGTGAGCCCTCAGCACCACACAGCAGCACTCTCCATTGTCACCAGCGAGGACTTGATCATTCAACCCCTGACAGGCGGGATGTTTGAGGAGGAGTCCCAGGAGATGAGGGGGCAGCAGGACGTGGCCGTGTTCCACACCATGGAGTCACCTGCAGCGTTGGCTTCTGCTGGAGGAGGAGGAGGAGCAGGAGGAGGAGGAGCAGGGCCTTTGTCCTTCACAGATGAAGCTGTGTCCATCCTGACTTCCAGCAGCCTGTTGGCCCGCTCGCTGCTGGGTCGCACCTCGGCCATCAAACGCAAAGAGAGTCCTTCCTCCAGCATCCGGCGCAAGCGCGAGTTCATACCTCATGAAAAAAAGGATGACAGCTACTGGGACAAGAGGAGGAAGAACAACGAAGCGGCTAAGCGTTCACGAGAGAAGCGGCGTGTGAACGACATGGTCCTGGAGAGCCGTGTGCTGGCTCTGCTGGAGGAAAACGCTCGCCTCAGGGCGGAGTTGCTGGCTCTGAAGTTCCGTTTCGGCCTAGTTAAAGACCCCTCCAACACCCCAATACTGCCCCTCACTACAGCTCCTCACCACACCGCTCAACCCTTGACTCCTCAATATTATCTCCAAAGAGGGGATGGAGGCCTCCAAAGCTCCTCAGCACCACATCCCAACAACCAGACAGGCCAGCTGAGCAGCAGGGGCTCCAGGGATGCTGGGAACATGTCGGAAGACTCTGGGTTCTCTACACCGGGTGGGTCCAGTGTGGGCAGCCCGATCTTCTTTGAAGACCGGCTGAGCGACCATGGGAAATTATCCCCACACAGGGCGGAGGACCTGGGCTATGACCTCCATCACTCGCCTACGGATGTCCACCACACTGCAGGACCCACTGGAGGGAAGACAGACCAAGCAGAGTCAATGAAAAACCTTCCTCACAAGCTACGCTTCAAGATCCCCGGAAGCAGTGACGGAACTGACGTTCAAGGGGATAACAGCAGCACCAGACGCAGCCCCACGCTCTCCGCTGTGGGACGGGAAGCTCCGAGAGAGAAAGGACTGAGCGGAGGCGAGGCAGGAGCAGGGCCCTGCGCTGGCTCCTGGCTCCAGCACATCGAGGGAGAGGAAGGCAGGAGGGGGAGACAGTCCCCTCAATACAGTGCTTCAACTGCCGGCTACAGCCTCCAGCCTCCTCCCACTCAAGGACAAGCTGAGGTCCAGTATCAGCATGAGAACACTTACCTGAAGTGTCAGCTAAACTCTCTCAGTGAGGAGGTGGCTCAGCTGAAGAAACTTTTCACAGAGCAGCTGATGGCCAAAACCAACTGAGGACGAATGCTGTGAGTCAGCCAGTGTTTGCCAACGTCTAGACTTTTAAGGACAAAGTTTACTGTAAGAAAGCTGGGCCATGCAGGTGTTCAAAAGGACTTTCAAGTCTACCTTATCACGTGTTGTTTTCATTTCAAATATCGTATTATATTATAATAAATGTCTTTGAATCTCATCTCATAAATCTGCTGTCTAAAAACTACTCAATCTCAGCAGTCAGTGTTCCCCAGACAGGGAGTCTTAACTGTAATAGTGTAAAGTGGATAATAGTTTCTTTATTACATACACTGTGACAACTAAAAACATGCAACAGAAAACTGTTTACATCACATCATCACAGTACAGGCCTCACACTGCTCAGAGACACCAGATTAAATCCAACTGGAAGTCAGCCAGCAGGTTGTTACCACACTGAGGTGCAGGGAGTTGCAGTTTAGTAATTAGAGTGGTATGGCTTACTGCGCAAAGTTTCCCACCGCTGAGATAGGTCTGCAGAAAACCTGTAAACACGGGCAGAGACAGACAGTAAATACACACAGAGGTGAGGTTAATAGCCGTCAAAACCTCCACGGGTCTCCAGGGATAAAAGAAAGGCTTTGTTACTCACACAAAACATGTGTTAGCATCGTTGTGTGTCACACGGTCATGCTCCATTTAGGAACCACACTGTAACGTCTGCTGTTTTGGTGTTTCACACCCACGGTTAATGTCTGTTCATGCCTGGTTTCAACATATTTTATTACCTCCCTGTTATCTGTACTGAGGTGATGATAAGAATTTAATGTCTGTGCATTTTTAATATTAAGAATAAAAAACATTTGATGGATCCAGCATCGTGGTAGTGAGTTAATCATTGCTCAAGGAAAAATGGACACCCTATCAATAGTACACATGAAGTATGAGACGCTGTGTGTTGTTATAACCAAATTTTTTTAACAGAACAAAGCCTAACAGTGAAATATGTTATTGTAAATAACATATAGTTATCAGACGAAAACTACCATAGCTCCTTTGGGGCTGGAAATAGTTTCCCAGACAGTAAATTACAGAAAAGGAACGGATGTAAAAGTAAATGAGAGAAGGGATAAGGTTTGACTGACAAGTGCTGGCAAATACAGGCAGCGGGAAGAGGAGTTTCTCTCCCACAGTCCCTGCAGGCGGCAAGACGGGCTGACAGCCAGACAGAGAGAGACAGTGGGCGAGCCCGCTATTACTCAACAGTTCTGTTAGAGACCTTCGAAACACAAGAGCTCGATCATAACAGCTGGAATTACAAGTGTCAATAATGGCAGCCAGGGAAGAATTTATGTCACGAAGAACAGCTAGCGTGAATATAATGAGACCGTGCAGCCACGTTCAGTCTAGGTCCAGGGTTCTCAAAGTGTGGCCCGAAGGCTCACTGGCAGACCTCGATAACTTTTTGTGCAGACCTCGACAAGGAAAGAATGCACTGCTGTACATTTCTTTCATCTACTTCTTGTAATACTATGATACAGCAGCGAAGAACAAGACCAAGAGAACATTTTTCCTCAGTTTCAACTCTTCTATTCTAGCCATCTTAGCCTTCCAAACTTGAATACATGTGTTGTCAAGAAACACCACCTCAATGATGGTTAAGACAGTTACCAGTATAAACCACCACCCTAAACAGGCACAAACACCAACTAAACAAAATGATATGTGCATTATCACATGCAGGCTCCCTAAATTGGCAATCAGTCATCAGAACTCTGAGGAACTTTGGAAAGTGAGCCTGTTTTTCATTGCACTGTGCTAAAATTTTTATAAACCTTAATATCTACCTAAAACCTGCTACTACTATTACCTTGAGTTGGGGTTTGAAAAACAAATAACGAATCGTGCTGCTTTGGCGTCAGCAGGGGGCAGCAAAGACAATCTCTTCACCGTGGATACAGCGACCCAGAGTCTATCTTTCACCATCAACCACAATGTATTAATCCTGGCTGCAGTTTTTATTGTTCCTGTGTATGTTACAAGTTAGTTCACATGGTGACGAGTGAGAGTTAAATCCAGCAAATGCATCAGGAGGAACGTGCAGAAAGCCGATGCTCTAGAATGGAAAGATTCATTGTAAGAATTAAGAGAAAATGAACATTCAGTCCAATAAATGCATCATTATTTTGTTATGAGGAGTCCTGTAACAGTTTATTCCACGTGCCATCATAATTTTATGACCACAGATATCATGCAAGTACTCTTACACAACAAGTTCTTATAAAAAGCTTTTAAATACGCTAGAAGGAAGCTGAGACACACACACGCACACACACACACACAAGATCTAACCTGCAATAAAATGAGCTGTCTATAAGCCTCTAAAATGTCAAAATATAAACAGTGGATTAGATTACTAAACAGGCTCGGAGTAAAGTGAAGAAAGCCTGTGGTGAAACTGAAAGGTAATAAGATAGAGGCGGTCGCTGCAGGTGTGGTGAGGGGAGAGGAAGGGAGTCTGATTT
>VUQI01032368.1:0-15478 GCA_015106735.1 Paratilapia polleni | reverse complement strand
ACAGGTGTATAAAATCAAGCACCTAGACATGCAGACTGCTTCTACAAACATTTGTGAAAGAATGAGTCGCTCACAGGAGCTCAGTGAATTCCAGCGTGGTACCGTGATAGGATGCCACCTGTGCAATAAGTCCAGTCGTGAAATTTCCTCGCTAATAAATATTCCACAGTCAGCTGTTAGTGGTATTATAACAAAGTGGAAGCGATTGGGAACGACAGCAACTCATCCACGAAGTGGTAGGCCAATAGGCAATATAGTGTATTTCATTGCTCTATTCAATGCTCACATTTGCCCTAGCATTTGCCCAATATCCAGTTCTACATTTGTAATTATATATCTACCTGTCTTTATACAATTTTGGTCTCTCAAAGACTGACCTTCAGATCATTGAAAATCACATTAAAATCTCTGCCTCACCCTGACAGTTAATAATTTAAGCTGTCTCTCTGGTACAGGTCACTCTCAGGGTGAACGCTCCCTCATGTTGTCGAGTCTTTCTTGTCTTTTCTCCCTTAATTATCTTCTCTGTCACCCTCTTATCTTTCTGTCCTCCTCTCCCCTTGTTCCTGCAATGAACAATATATTGTCCCTTACTGAACAGATAAACTCCTCTGGCTGCTGAGCATTGGGCAAGTTATCGACTTCAGCATCATGAGCCCAGTAATTAGTGCATCCCAGGATGGATTAGTGACAGTATGATAGAGCGAGTTGCTCTGTCATCATATCACCAGCTCTCAAGTTAGCTTTCACTGTTGAATGATGAGGGTGCTTGGGCATTAGTATCATGGTCCCCTTTGAATGGCTTTAGTAGTTATAATAATCTTAACTTTTATTTTTTAGATTTATAATACTGTGCAAAAGTCTTGAGGCGCCCCCCCCTCTATTTCTTTGTATTTTGCTAGGAAAATGGGAAATAGGTGCAGCAATTTATTGAAACACATGTAGACACAAATGGAAATAGAGTATATAAGGCAAAAACAGTTTGTCCAGTTCTAATGAGCTTGAAAGTCAATTTTTGGTATGACCACCTTTTATTCTTCAACACAGCTTGAACTCTCTTCTTCTTTTGTCCTTCACTTGTCCAGTTTCCTCAAAATTTTTAAGGACACACTGCACACCATGCAGAGATATGCCGAGTTTTCGGCTAATAGCTCTTTGGGAATCACCTTGTTGGTGGAAAAATACTATTTTGCACTTGTCAAACGGTGTTTGGCATTTTTCATAAATGGGAACAAATGATGTGTTTTTGCAACAGGCTGCTGGTAACAAAGTGCATAAAAATACAACTTAAAACTGGTTCCTTGCAAAGTTGTCTGTTATGTGTAGACACAACACTGGTTCATCCCTAACAAAGTACTTCAAAGAATGCAGAATAGTGATGACATTGATCAGACAAGTTAAAAAATGCACTTAGCAGAAAAGCACGGTTATAAAAATGTATCTCTTATAAATTTAAACTTCAATTTTTTTGTTCTGAAAGTGCAATGCACTTTAAGTATGTGGTTAAGACTAACTCTAGGATTAAGAGTTTTGTGAGAGATTACAGGTAGGAGACATAGAGCTCAGCAAGTAAAGTATAAATCGGACAGTTTTTAACACTGGTCACTCTCGGGTGGACCAATGTTAAAAACAATGATCATAACATAATTATGATCATAATCATTTGGAAGTCACCTGGGGGGAAAAAATACAATTTCTGTCTAAAATTGACTTAATTGTGATCACAGTGGTATATTAGAACAATTTTTTCAAAATGTTTTTTTTGTTTTGTTTTGCTAACTGTATTTTAACTGATGTGTGACAGATAAAAGAAAAAAAAGTTAAGTTTCATTATAAGATTCTGGGCCACCATGAGCCATCAGAACAGCTTCAGTCCTCTTTGACATTTTGAGATTTTCCACATCTCTGGAACTCAGTTGCAGGGATAAACATTATTCTTACAAAATGCTTTTTTTTTTTTAATTTGATGTTTTCGTTATGGTTATAAGTGATTGTGATTCCTCTGAGGAGATAAGTGTAGTAATGGAATTAAACCACCTCATGATAATAGTTCTGAGCTTTACCCTCATTTATTCACATTTATCCTTTATTTCCCATCTGTGTATATATGTGTATAGCATGCATTTGATTAAGATTAATTTTGGATCTTTAAGAATGATGAATTGCATGCCTATGTGCAGGTCCACCTAAACCAGCAGCAAGACCTTTATTATTGACGCATTAATTACTAGTTCATCATCTTATATGGCTCAATACATTCTGTCTGTGCAGTTTACCATCCTCTGTCCAGTTGTCCGATGTGTGATTTATCATCTCAGTACGGCATCAATACCACTTACCTGCCACGGTCTCTGACTTGCCCTGAAAGGAAATGGATTACTGAGAGAGAAAGAGACAGAGTGAGAGAAGAGCTAGGCCAGCATGTAAGTGTACTGAAGATAAATTTGGTGAAAAGCACACAGGGCTGTGTTGCACAGTGGGAGTGAGGCCTCAATGATCAACATTTATGATTTCCATTAAAGACATAGATTATTGGATTAGGTGAGGGGTTCTTATTCTTTTGCTCCATCTCTCCCATGCACTACACTATATTCATTTCTACCATATATCTCAAAGACCTTTCCCCTATTGCAGCCTCCTCCAGCCCAGGCCCCTTCCTCATGATTTATACAGAGTCCTGAATGGTTGATCTTTATTCAGCAGGCCTCCGGGCAAGGCTGATAACTCCAAGGTCTCCCATCAATTCTGTGCAGCGCTCCCACTGTGCTTGCCCTCAGCCACCCAATTTCTGTCTCTCCAAACCCAACCTAAAGAAATTTTACACTCCGCGTTAGCTTTTTTTGTGCAGTGAATTTACAATCAACCTTACAAGACATATGTGGTTAGATCACTGTAGAAATGGCTGCAGCTCAACAGGAGTCACAGGTCCCCTACGGCTCCTCAGTGGACTGACTAGAATAGATATGAATGGCATTCCTGAAATAGGTGGACCACTGGGAGCAAGGGATCAATTGTAAAACTGCTGTGTGTGTAGTCTGCCACTGAAGAAAGAAGTAAATTCCCCAAAGGAGGAATGAACTGTCCGTTTCATCTGACAAACCATTTCTTTCATGGGTGTAAATTCCCCTTATTGGACTCAGGAAGTTGACTTCAGCCATTGGATTTGTGGATTTTTTTAAATTTATTATTATTTTTTTTAAATCTGGCTTCTGTGAATGGTGAAACATCAGCTATTTTTATTTCCTTGGACATGTCATTTCTTCAGTGGTCAGAACGGTTTAACTTTTGAGTCAAAGAGATTGGTACTCAGGGATTTTTCTTTGGCTCCTGCTTAACAACATAAAATCTAAAAGATAACTTCAAAAATTTTAAATGGTAAAAAGGAGACTTCCAGCACAATATTTAGATAATGGATGCCACTAAGAGTGAAAGGGAAGATTTACAGGATGGTAGTGAGAGTTGCTCCATAGTGTTGTGGTTAATACATTTGACTAAGAAGTGAATGATCGCCAGTCTGAGACTGGGAAGACACATAAATCCCTGGGAGGATCGTGCTAGAAAGGGCAGCTATGTAGAAATCTGTGCCAAATCAAATATGCAGGTCCATCTGCTGTGGTGACCACTTGTGAGTAAGGGAGCAGCTGAAAGAAGCTTTTAGAGACCTGTTATATGATGTATGATTTGGAGATGGTGGCACTAACAAAAAGATGGGAGGTGGAGCTGGAGGTGGCAGAGTTGAAGATGCTAAGATTTTCACTTGGAGTGACGAGAATGGACAGGATTAGAAAAGTCAGAGGGACAGCTCAGGTTGAGCGGTTTGGAGACAAAGTTAGAGAGGTAAGGCTGAGATGTTTGGGACATGTGCAGAGGAGGGATAGTGGATATATTGTGCAAATGATTTTGAAGATGGAGCTGCAAGGCAGGAGGAAAAGAGGAAGACCACAGAGAAGGTTTATGGATGTAGTGAAGGAGGACATGCAGAGGGTTGGTGTGACAGAAGAGGATGCTGGGATAGGGTGAGATGGAGACAGATGATCCACTGTGGAGACCCTTAAAGGGGGAAGCCAAAAGAAGAAGAAATAATTTAAATATTGAATGCTATGGAGTAAATATTTACAATTGTATATTATAAATTATATTGCATATTATATTATATCATACTGGAGGAACACTATAAAACAGGGACTCTCAGCTCATTTATTTCAATGTTAACAACTTACAAAATACTGTCCAATTCTAATTTACACTGTGCAGGTGACTTACAACAGCATGTTTTATCAAAATTATAAGTGTGTTTGGATAATGAGGTTTATATCTTTAGGTACTGACTTATGTTGGTTTCATTGGCTTTCACTAAACTTTATAGGAAATATTAAACATTAAGATTGTTATGATCAATCTTTTTTTTTTTTGTCTGAATTTTTGCAAGTACTCATTATGACAATAACATGCAGTGTTTCATGTGTAAAGCTTTAGGAATTAAAACAAGGAATGGCTGGCTGGGTCAGTGGTATTATGCAGGTGTCTTTGCATTTGCAGCAATTGCTTTTTTGCTTGTGTTTTGCAGTGTACAATAATCAGAGTGCTAAAAAAGAAAATGGATCTGTACTTGGAGTTTATTTTTACCTTGCTCCCCAAACCTACAGATACATAAACACATAAGCAATCGGTTACTCTTGTTTTTCCTCTGTAAGATATACCTGTGTAAGTATCAGACACGGCTCCTGGCTAACAGATCAGAGAGTTACGGTAGCACAGCTGCTGCCTTGGCTCCATTACAGCTCACTGACACGCAGGTGGTCTGTGTGTATATACTTATATGGCTATCTTTGTGAGGACCATTCAGTGTTTTGATAGTCCTCCTCAAAGGGATATTTGGGGGTCAAGATTTCATTGTAGGATTAAAGTAAGAAACAGGTTTTGGTTAGGGTTGAGATTAGACATTTAGTTATTATGGTTGAGTTTTTTCTAAGGGTCTAGGGTATGCATAATATATGCACATTTGTCTTTCAAAAGTTTGACACGTGGTAAGAAATGTTGATGTAAGTAAAACAACTTTGACAAATTTTTAATTTATTCATGTTTGCATCAAAGGGAAAGCAAACTGCAAATGACACTCCTAAGCAAAGCATTGCAGTCATTTGTATAATTTTGGCTCCATAGTTAGTAAAGAGCTGCAATGCTGCCTACAAGCATAAACCCTAATACTTATTATGCAGGGCAGCCTCTATACTATAATTCAGTACAGTTCTACATATTGCACAAAGCAGAAACCATGCATAATGAACAAAGCACACTGCTAGTTCGGTTCTTTGCTATTCATGAATTTGAGAGTTCTCTGGCACAAAGCGATATGACCAATCCATGATTTGATCTGTGTAAAGATTTCTTCAACAAACATTTATATTGTGTGCTGTTGATTTTTGTTTTTACTGGTTTTATGCAAACCATTTTATTAAATAGTTTTAGGTAACATCTTCCATCTCAGCTTCTAAAGGTCCCTGATCCTTTACAATTTCAGTTATATCTATAGTCATAATGCATCTGTACATGCCTTTTTTTGTAATTATATAGCACCGCTTTTCTCTGAAAATCTAGATCATATTTGAATAAATACTGCTGTAAACTTTACTTAAATCCTAATTTCTGCCCTGATCTCTTCCTCTCCACTGCTTTCCCAGGTGTAGGACTGAGAGGTTGACTCTGTTTATTCTGTAAGAGAGACCAAAATTTCAAGCCCATGCAACTTCTCCATATTCAAAATCAGTTGTGTCTGTGACCTCTACAATGTTTATGGTGTGTAATCCAAAGCCTTTTGACAGTGAGAGCAAGTTATTAACGCAAAGGGCAGTCTGGCTCAGCGGTCTTGGTGTGTGGTGACAGCTTGACTTTAAATACAGTAAACTGTGACCTACAGAACAGCTTGACCCATATGATAATTTAGGAACTAGAACTTGGGTCATAATACTCTATAATAATCCCCACAAAATTAATGACAAATTTAATTGCTGATGGAGGTTTTATGTCTGAGGGCATGGGTTTTTAGTCTGCAGCAGATTCTTTTAGATCATACCAAAAGGGCATGAAAGACCTATTCCCTATATAGCTCCCTTATTGCTTTCTCCTCTCAGCAAAACTCCTCAATAGTTTGTCTCTACGATTCACGGCTGTTGAATCTGTTACAGCACAGATTTGCCACTATTGATCAGAAAACACTCCACATTCAGCCTGCTATTTTGATTGATTTTTGTACCCAAGGCCAGATTCTTTTTCACTTTGACTTCTCTCACCAGCCGAATGGTAATTATATGTCAACTCCAAGGTTTACCAGTGATAAACAGATGTTGCTGTATATCAAGCCTTATCAATGACATATTATCAGAATGACCATTAGCTAGATTGACAAACCTCAGGTTCTGATCAAAGTAATCATAAAACTTACTACATAAAAGGTCATTGATCAGTTCTCAGTCAGTGTCCTCATGTAGTTAAAAGAAGGAACTAAATGCAGCTTAATTAGACTGTAAATGACTCGGTTGGCAGTAGATATTCTTATTCTTTACACTGAAAAGTGTATTTACAGCCGTTGTCCTGCTGGATGATGAAATGTCACCCAAGGAGTTTTGACACATTTGTCTGAATCTGAGAACACAAACTGTTCCTGTATACTCTGCATTTGTCCTGTTACTTTTTTCATCACTGAACACATTTTGATTGGCAGTCATGCAAGTAATAAAAAAGGCCGTGCTTTGGGGTCATGAGCTTTTTGCCTTTTTTCTCCACACTTTCCCCTTCCCATCATTTTGTTTCATCACTCCATAGAACTTTGTCTCAAGCCCTCTTTTTGTGTTTTTGTGAATCGGTAGCCTTTCAGTTTTTGGAATCTGCCAGGGGTCTGTATTTAGTGGTAAATCTTCTTACGTTATACTTTTGGTCTACTGTTTATCACTGAGAAGGATTCATGTACGCTAAAGTATTTCAAGGAAAAATACTATTTGGTTTTCACTGCAAAGTATTCCATCTTACCATGTCTCACACGTGTTATTGGTCTGGCAAATATTCAAAAATCATGCACATCCCTAGTATTCAAAGTAAAAGCTGATCAGAAATGCTTAAGAGTCTGCATTTTGCAGTCTTGAATATTTCACTCAATTTTCTTTTTTTTCCAATATTGACATTTTAATGAAACAATATTTACTTTTAATAGTTTATCTCATAACCCACAAAAATCAGCTTATGTGTAAGATATCCTGCTAAAATACCAGTTTTTCTTGGAAAATCTATTTATGTAAGAAAAAATTTTAGTAATGTGTTTTTATCGGCCAGCTAGTAGAGCACTAATCGAGTGCATCCTCCACCAAGGCCAGTATGCCATCAGAAACTGATTCAGATATTATTCAAAATTCAACTGGTTCTTCCTTTGCCATTGCTCAACATCTCCCAACAGGTTTTATGAATGTTGGTCTTGTAGTTTATGTGTAGTCTTGCTGACAGACAAACAGTTAGCAATGAAAACATACCTCTGTCTATCAAACTAATAAGGCCTTTGTGTGGAGACAAATGGCTGTTTTGCTGAAGTATGTGTAGGAATTTTTTGTCCTTTTCTTGCATAGGTCTTTTATATAAGCCAATAATATATTTATAAAACAATGTAAATCTTTCTTTTCTGTGTTTGGTTTCTGATTATGTACTTATGTGTCTCCAGGGTGTGACATACTGTGGGGAAAGCTCTGCCAGCAGTCTGACCATGGCAAACATTCCCTGGCACCAGGAAGTGGTCGCCTTCGTTCAGCAGCTGGCTGACATGTTGCCTCAGTATGAGATTGCCTGCGAGCATGAGCACTCAAACTGTTTGCTCATTGCACACACCAAGGTAAGAATTGAGCTTCAGAGGTCTGTGCAAAACTACATAATATAGCATATCTGAAGTCTATGATAGTTAACCATGAAACTTAAACTACTGTATGCATACCTTAAAGTAAACTATTTCCTACTTAAAACTGAAAAGGTTCAAACACATTTAGTCACAACAGAAATCGAGCATTTGTAAAATATTGCTTGGCAATGTCATGAAGCATCAGTTTATTGAAGAGATTTTAAAAAACAAACAAAATAAAACGTCAATTGTACAAATCGTATTTGCAAGCTTAAACTGTCATTTAACTGTGGTTTTTCCAAGGAACGTTAGTCCATTTACATAAAATGTGTTTTACCACTTTTTTTGAGTAATATTTTTGTAGGTTTTTTTTTAATAATTAGTCCTCATTGCTAGTAAGTCTGGGTCAGTGGACTGGTGGTCAGACAAGACAATTTGAGGTTACCATCTTGGGAATTAAGTGATAAGAAGTTGATATTATTTCCTGACATTTTATAGACCAAAATATTTAGCAGGGAAAGAATCAATTTATCAATAATGAAAATAATTTTTCATAGTGCTGGCTTTGATATAAAAGACTTTACCCAGTGAGGTCTAAGTATCCCTAACTGCTAACCCTATCCCATCAGAATATTTAACACACAGTAAAAACTGTTTACATTTTTTTTCCCCAAGAAGTCCCTTTTGTTTAGTTAGGGTTGGTTCTCGTCATTGATAATAACTTTTAATGTAATTAATGTCACTTTAAGGTATTAAACTTGGAGTAATGTCTGCCAAGAAATGTGAGGGAGATTCTAGTCTAATAGACATGCTTTGCTCTAGATTATGTGACATTTTTGACACACAATCTAGAAAAGGTAAGGTTTTTTTTTCAATCATTAATTCACAATAAATTGATTTTCAGGAAATGATTCCCTATAGAACTGTGAACTTGAAAAGATTAGGCTCCTTTTCGTGAAACTGCTTTGAAATTCAGATGTAAGATATATTAACATTAGGTGATACATTACTAAAAAGTCCAGCAGTCAAGGTACATAAAGCATACACAACCAAAAAGATCATTAACATTAAAGACGTGCAGCTTAACAGCTACTGTTGTATTGTGATATTTCTTGCACCTGTTATGATTCCTTTCTGTCGTTTTGCAGACACACACACCTTTTATCTCTTTTCTCTTTTGAGGTAATTTTCCAGACAGCTCACTGCAGTTTCCTAGTTTTTAAATTGGTATTTTGATTTTATCTTGTTTCATAATTTATATAGTTTAGCCTAGTGTCTGCCCTCTTTTCAAAATATCCAACCATCAGTGTGGTTTTACTTTGACAGAGGCAAACGCCCAAGAAAGTACCAGTCAGTGTTGGGCTCTGCCAAGGCAACTGTCCGTCAGTAATTAATGAATGATGATTAATTGCCGTCTTGGCTCTCTCTGACAGGATAAATTCAAGAGCCAGCAAGGCACCCACACCTGCCTGTCATACAAACACATACACACACATAATAGAAACTCTGTTTGATGTATTAACACAATTTATGTAAGTACCAAAACTCCTTATCCTCTTTTTCCGCTTTTTAGAGGGACGGACTTCTTACAGATGAGTTTACCTCTGTGGTAAATGTGTGTTTGTAGACTCCTACTGGGCCCCCGAATGGTGATATGCCAATTTCTTGTTTTCATTTAAATACAGTTGCTTGAAACGGTTCATTGCATTTCCATGTACAGTGCTTAACAAATTTATTAACCCACCGCCCAATGTAAGGTTTATGCCACAGCTGCCCTAAATTAACAGTCTTGGTAATTACCAAAATCGTTTTTGTTTCTGTAATGGTTAATCCACCAGTATGCGCAAGCTCTTTAATTCAAATATTTTTAATGCTAAAATATAATTGCTGTTATCCATGAATTTTCTAATTTACTATTTTACAATAAAACATAGAAAACAGAAAAGCACATTATTATTTGTTGATTAAGATGCCAAATTACAGTTATTTACTTGCATTCCTGAACAGAAAAATTAGTTTTAGTGGTTGACTGTTATGTTTGATTAATTTCTGACTTCTCAGAGAAGTCCAGTGTGCCGGCTCAAATTTGGGTATAAAAACGTGAATTCAGTTTGAAATTAGAAAAAATTCCTCACTCCTGTTCAAAATGGTAAAACATCGAGAACTCGTTGAAAAGGAAAGGTCTTTCTCGTTTTTATGACAGGTGGTTTAATAAATTTAAGCACTGTATGTCTGAAGATTTGAGAGAATCCTCTAAAAAAGCTCTGTTTTTAGCAATGTTGGCATCATCGCTCGATGGATGGAGACGTCGGCCTGTCTGCTGGTCACCATTTTGGTCCAGACTTAAATATTAGTAGCACTACTTGCTGGATTGGCAAATAATTAAATTCAATGGTCTTGAATGATTGTGATCAGAGATCACTTAAATGTTTGGAGAAATCAGATCATAAAAAATCAACTGTAGAACTCAACTATGTTTAATAGTGAAAGTAAGAGCAGTTCCACACACAGTTCTGGCCTTGCAAAGAGAACTCAAGGGATTGGGACTAAACAGCTGTGCAGCCTTAAGAAAACCACTTATCAGTGAGGCTAATTGGAAAAAAGCCTTCAATTTGCTAGGAAGCATAAAGATTGGACTCTGGAGCAATGGAAAAAGGTCATGTGGTCTGAGATTTACCCTGTTCAAGAGTGATGGGCACATCAGGCTGACAAGATGAAGCACCAGCATCATCGTGTTCCTAATGTACAAGCCTTTGGGGGCAGTGTTATGATCTGGGGTTGCTTCAGTCGGTCAGGTCTAGCTTCAGCAATGTTATGTGCCCAAAAAATGAGGTCAGCTTGACTACCTGAAAATACTGAATGACAAGGTTTTTCCATCAATAGATTTTTTTTTTCTTCGCTGATTGCACAGGCATATTCCAAGGTGACAATGCCAGGATTCACTGGGCTCAAATTGTAAGAGTGGTTCAGGCAGCATGACACATCATTTTCACACGCAGATTTGCCACCACAGAGTCCAGATCTTAACACCATTGAGAATCTTTGGGATGTGCCAGAGAAGACTTTACACAGTAGTCCAACTCTCTCATCATCAATACAAGATCTTGGTAAAAAAAAAGTGACACTCTGGACAGAAATAAATGTTGTGACACTGCATCAGCTTTTATCAAAACAGTGCCTCGGATTGGAACCATTGCCGTCAACTTGTGGGGTGGGACTAATTTATCAGAGATTGCAATGAGGAGTAATATTTATATAACATTAGTGACACATTATTAGGTCTTGGAAAATCTTGTCAGACCTATGGCTCATGTTATTATCATTAAGTTTGTAATGTTGTAGAAAGCAATACATAAATTACACTGCTAATACATGGACTTGTCTTTGATGTTCTTCAGAATTTGTTTCAATTATTATTTTAATGGGACTAAAACTATGACCAAATACCTTTAAAACTATTTTAAGTTGAAGTTGTTCTTGATGTTTTTTACTGATATCTGTCTCTCACCAACACAGATGTAACTGTGGCCACTTAAATAACCACTTTATCAATCTTTTTTTCTATTTTTATTTAACTGGACAAAGATGGGGAGCATTGCCCTCGCATGTTTTTAAATGCTAGGAAAAAACAGGATTCCTAGATGAATCCTGTGCAAACACAGGAAAAACATGCAAACTACACGCAGAAGAGCCCTGCCTGGGTTTGAACTAAAAACAGTCTTGGTGTGAGGCAAGAGCGCTCACCACTGAGCCAATGTGGTGCCATCTATACCTCCTTATTGTCAGCATTTCTTAATATGCACACACCCACACACATAAACAATCGCCACTCCACTTCTTCCTCTCAGTCACACAGACTGTCTCGCTGCTTAACCTGTTAAATAGTAGTTGTAGCTGAGCCACCATGAGAAAAATTAACACACTTTGCACCCATTGCCTCATTTGAGGCTTCTTAGTGCATCAGCGTGTTTTTCTGTATCTGCATGAACACACATATACTTCAACAATTTGCCAGAGTGTGAATGCATTTTTGTGTTTCTGTTTGCACTAACTGTAACAAAGAAGCGCACACTGTAATTTATAAAACTGCCTGGGAGAAATTGTATTATTGTGGGTTATTATGGTGAATGAAACTAATGAGTAATGTTAATAAGAAATTAAATTATAACATGGGAGGGATAAGCAAGAGAAGCCAAAAAAAAAACTTAATATGGAAGCTTTTTAAATGACACTTAATGGCTATAAATACTGCACAAGTTTCAAGCTTGAGTGACAAGTAAAAATACTGTGCTGTTGAAAACAATGAATTTAAAGGTGTCCACAGTAAGAGGAATAATTCCCCAAATCCCTTAACCACAAAGACTCAGATAAAACCTTTTATTTTTATTCACCCTATGAAATCTAGAGTGTATGCCATATGTACTTGGAAGCTAAAATTTATTTAAATTCATAATTGGATAGTTCTATCTCTAAATATACACAATTGGTGCACCACTACCAAAGTGTAACTAGAGCAGCTGCGTAGACCAGAGTAAAGAGGGAAATGAGATTAAAATGAAAATCAAAGTTTAATGAAAAACTAGAACCTTCAGATTGAATGCCACAAAGTTCTTTCTGTGTAAATATTTACCAGTGTGTGCATGCTGGCACGCTGCTGTCTTTGGGCATTCATCAATAATCCAGCAGACTTTGGGTAGTGAAGGCATTTTTAGGTTCCTCTTGTGAATGAGACTGTTTTGCTTATGTGTCTTCAGGGTTCTGAATATCTTTGTGTAGCAGGAAGAGAAATCAGAATATGAATTCCTTCAGGTTTTATGTCAACTTACATAACAGCAGAGTTTAATATGCATCGCAGGAAAGCACATCAGTCTCATTTTTGTGGGTGTGTGTATATGTGTGTGTCCATTTCTCTATAGCAACTAGCAATAGATCTTCCTCACACTGACACATCATCATCATTAGTTACTTTTCAACCACTGGGATCCTCCCATGGATGGGCATTTCTCTCTTTGAATCTCTGCCTCTCTCATCTCTCATTTTACTTTCCCTACCAGCCTTTTCTCTCTTTTATCTCCTCTTTCTTCTCTCCTTCCCTTATACCATCTTTTCTTCATTATTTTCCATCTTCTTTCATCCGTCTCAGTTTCATTTCTCTAAGAGCATGGTGCAATGAAAAATAAAAGAAAAAAAAACCAGTTGAGACACAAATCTCCCTACACTTTCTAAAAGGCAAGCTGACTTGCGCATCAGTGATTTCAGTAGACTTGTTTAGTTTTTGTTTCAAAGTATAAATGAAGTCATTCCTTTTGAAGTCAAACCTTACATGAAGTGAACATTTATTATAAATGTAGAGAACAAAAACATCCTTGAGCCCATTCTGGGCCAGTGTATGTTACATTTGAAAACTGTGCCTGTACGGAGATGCAGTCTTTTAAGAATTTGAGTCAGTAAGTAGTATTCAATCAATGGGCAGCCAGTGTTTTAGCAGGCAGTTTAGCATTTTAACTGAAAACGGGGAGACCTCTTATTACAAAATAGGAGCATACATGTGTTAATTCAATTCAATCCAATTTTGTTTATATAGCGCCAAATCATAACAACAGTTACCTCAAGGCGCTTTATATTTTAGGGTTAAAGACCCTACAATATTAGATAGAAAACCCCCACAGTCAGACGACCCCCTATGAGCAAGCACTTGGCGACAGTGGGAAGGAAAAACTCCCTATTAACAGGAAGAAACCTCCAGCAGAACCAGGCTCAGGGAGGGGCAGCCATCTGCCGTGACCGGTTGGGGTGAGGGGAAACAGAAGAGAGCAGAAGGAGACAGGACAAAAGGCACACTATGGGAGAGAGACATAGTAAGAGAGTTTAATAGTAACTAATGATTAAATGCAATAGTGGTGTATAGACAATTATTATTCAAGATGGTGCCAAAGATGACAGCCTCGGTACTGCGCTCTCTGGTACTTTTTTGTTTATCTGTTCAGTTTCCAGCTCTCCCTTGCTGTTCACATACAGCAGAGAGGAACTTTTACACATCCGTCAAGCTAGTTATCAAACCTTTTCACCGTCTTTCACCCACCCGGAGAGTTTTGCAGACATCTTAGTTGGAGGAGCAGCAGGTCTCTATGGGATTAGCAGGAGACGCCGACGAGGGAAGCAAGCCGGAGCGCTCGTTAAATTCCGTCAGCGGGGATTCCAATCTGTGCTCCCTTCAATTCACCTGGTGAATGTCCAATTTCTTGCCAGCAAGATGGATGAACTGCTGCTACTCAACAGAATAAACACCGACTTTTCCAGATCTGCCGCCCTGTGCTTCACCGAAACCTGGCTGGGTGAACACGTCCCCCGATAGCATCATTATATCTGCCGGGCTTCCAACTTCGAAGAGCGGACCAAAATACGTAGCTTTCTAGGAAAGCGAGGGGAGGTGGAATCTGCTTCTACATAAACCAAGGTTGGTATACAGATGTCACAGTGTTAAAAAAAAAAATCATGCAGTCCTCATTTAGAGACCATTTTCATTGACTAAACCGTTTTATTCACCACGGGAGTTTTCCTCATTTATTCTGGTTGGTGTTTACATCCCACCTCAGGCCTGTGTTAGTGAGGCTTTACAACACCTGGCTGACCAGATAACTAACATGGAGCACAAACACCCAGACTCCCTGCTCACTGTTCTAGGGGACTTTAACAGAGCAAACCTCAGTCAAGAGCTGCCAAAATTCAGACAGCACATTAAGTGTCCTACTAGGGACAAAAGCACGCTGGACCACTGCTACACCACTAAGGAGGAAGCCTACAGAAGTGGGGACAGAATCCTGTATAACCAGGCCAGAAACACACTGACAAAGGAGATCAGAGTATCAAAGAGGTGCTACACTGAAAAGCTAAAAAACAGATTTTCAGCTAACGACCCTGCGTCAGTGTGGAGAGGTCTCCAGGATATCCACAATCTCCCAGGATCTGAAGTGACATAAACAGAATTATTAAAAAGGCCCAGTTTGAACTTCATACGCCAGCTCAGGAAGTTCAACCTGCCTCAGGAGCTGCTGATCCAATTCTATTCTGCAATAATCCAGTCTGTTCTCTGCACACCCATCAATATATACTGTTTTTGTTGTACATATCTATATACAGTTGTACATACCTATATACTATACATATATACTGTCAAGTTCCCATGAATATACTGTATGTATAGTAACCAGTTATCCATCCCTTATTTATTCCATAATTTATTCCAACATCTTTGCACTCTGCACCATTGTATATAAATATGCTATACATGTTGTTATTGTCTGTGTCATGTTGCTATTGTCTATATTGTCTGTCTATTCTGTTAAGTACATTGTGAGCAAGGAAAAAACCAGAGGCCAATTCCTTGTATGTGTACACATACTTGGCCAATAAAGCTGATTCTGATTCTGATTCTGATTCTGAGTGAAGAAGAAACGCTTAGTGCATCATGGGAAGCCCCCAGCAGCCTAGGCCTATTGCAGTGTAACTAAGGAATGGTTCAGGGTCACCTGATCCAGCCCTAACTATAAGCTTTATCAAAAAGTAATGTAAGCCTAATCTTAAAGGTAGAGAGGGTGTATG